>JABWIB010005064.1:0-10796 GCA_016617825.1 Platyplectrum ornatum
ATCTGTTACATGTGTACTCACAAAACATGCATTTAATGAGTGCACATCTAACAGATTTCTGCTGTGAGGGTCATTTATCTGTTGATTGGAAAGATTATCTTTCTAGTGTATGGCCAGCTTAACACACACAAATGTGACAGATTGGTCCATCACAGGTTATTGCATTGTGGTTTGAACTAAAGATTCTTGATTTTACAACCAATTTATTTTAAAGTCTTCCCCCTGTGTGTTTATTACAGCATATATGTATATTATGCAGTAAATAGGTAGACATTATCAAGCAAATATACTTGATATACTATTAACAATTACTTTATTAATGGCAAATTATGAAATAGCAACTTATATGGTGTTCTATTATATGTCTTTTTAATCAGATAAGCAATTATGTATAAAGAGAAACAAATTAATCTGGCCTTAGTCGTACTAGGGTCTATGGCAGATGAGCCATGCATGTTTTCCGGGTCTCCTTGCAATTACAAATGGTATGACTGCCTGTGGATCTTTTCACGTTATGTCACACATCTGCGCTTCAGCCAGGAGACCTAAAAAACATGCACTCTTAGGGGGTCCCAAGGACCGTGTTAGAGAACCTCTGGTCTACGGTAATATAAACCTTGCGACCAAGATTTGCAGAACTTTAGTTTACTTCTGGTCAACAAATTGCCATTAAATAAGTTCCTGCAGTCAGACCCCCCCCCCCTTCAATTTTTTTTCTTTTACCTGTTAATCATGTACCTATTAGTAAAGTAATGCTTATAAGCAACTCCAAGCAAGAATCTCATTTTTGTGTACTTTTGTAGATGAACTTAAAATTGAGTATTTTGTTTGCCTGGATGCCACAAAAAAGTGTAACCCACACTTACACAACCTTAAACTTTGTATAATGCTGCAAACACATAGCATTATTCTTACAAAGTATAGAATATAAGTAAACAAGTCATACATTAATTGGAAGTGCAGTTAACCTCAGAAATGCGATCTCCAAACAAATTTTACTAACAGAAACAGATATGTTTGATAAGAATGAGAAGGTCACGTCAGTATAATTTCAGAACAGAGTTGATTTTTATGGAGAACACTGAGTTTTGTATGGCAGTTTTTTCCATAAGAAAAATAAGTGTTCTGTTTCATGCATTTGTTTGACTTTTTTTTTTTGTTTGTTTAATGAAGGTTAACAAGCCCCGTACCATTACCCTAATAAAGTGTTAGATACATCTTCACATGTCTCCTTTCTAATTAATCCCTAATGCTTTGCACGCTTGGCTGACAGAAGTTATCATTTTGGACAATAAGTTTAGACCATCCATTTTGGTATTTTAGTTGCATCATACCAGCATGGTTTCATTTTTATTAAGAGGGACAGGGGATATATATGCATCACTGGTATGGTGTTTGATGTAGAGTAGTTTATTTTCTACCTGTTTAAAGGCCATTGAACAGCATTTACAGTTTCCCCAAGTGCAATACAACAAAAAAGGGGAAATAAACAAAAATAAAGCCACCTTCTCTCCAGGCAACTAAACAAGTCATTTTACTGCAACATATACACATTAAATATAGTTAGTATACAGTCCATGCAGCTGCACAGCCATGTTACAGGGGATCCTGGCTCCAGCCATCAGTGCATTACAGTCCATAATTTTCTCGTTGTTTCTAGCCAGATTTGAAGAGGAGAATTGCAACCTGGCCCAAGTAAAAATAGATGAAGTGCTTTGTCTCATGTGTTACATAGCTGCCAAAGTTTCTGCCAACAATGCAGTGCCAAGTTGGGTTGTATTTCTTGTCAAATTCCTGCAGAGAAAAAAGAAATGGAATAATTCTTAAGTTAATGTGGCTTAACTTTACCTTAGGTCATCATTATGATTTACACACTACTAAACTTTGAATCCAGAGAAGAAACGCTACATATTAAAAAATACCTTCTTGATATAGGCTGCAATGTCTTTTTCAATGTTATATTTCTCCATAGCTTGTGTGGCACAGTCCACAGCATCCTGCTGCATATCCTCAGACATATCAGCATTCTTGATCACAGCCTTTCTGTCAGACATGATGCACCTAGAATAGCCCAAAATAGAAAAAAAAATAAAAAGGAAAAAAAATAAGTCAGCTTAAAATAGTCCCTTTAAAACTTATCAAAAACCATGATGGATCCTGTGCATTCAGACTTCTTTAACAGTCGGATGGGATCATCTTTACACAAATTGGGAGGGATACAAATAGTACAGAGACTGCATTCAATTGTCATCTGATGGGTCTTTTTAGCAGAGGAGGACAGTTAAACTTTTAAGGCAAGCATACACTGAATTTCTTGAGTAAATAAAGGTATTGCCTGAACAGAAGCTTGGACATAACATTGAACTCTGTAAGACCACAAGTCTGGATCCGGTAAAGCATTACAAAAACTAGCACTAGGCAACAACATGGATCAAATATTGGTTCTTGTCAGAGCATTTAACTTCATCAAAACAAACAACAGGTGATCACTCATAAAATATTGTTATTGCATACTTAAAAGACTAAATCTCCATTCAGATTACCTGCAAAAAGATTGGAGTTTGCATGAAATCATCAACCTTTTGTAGGCAATTTGAACATGGGGGGGGTTTAAATGCCAAGTCTCAGACCCAACTAACCAGAAAGGGTTATGATCACAGACATGGGTCCAACGCTGCAGTGTATGGGTTTAGACCCAGTATTGCTGCCAACGTGAAAGGGCAGCGCTGTGTTCCCACACAAACCCAGAGATGCAGCCTGAACGATGCATGACCCTTAAAACAGCAGATTCATCAGGGTAGTTAAGGAATAAAATCTGGTAGTTAGGACATCACTGGCTGATTACTACACAAATGCATTCAAATTACTTCAGCTTCATGTGCTGACAATGACTCTCACTTAAACAAGTGGGTGTGGAGCCATGGTAGAAATGCAAGTACAAAGTAATAGACAAGGCAAAGCCTATGTTAAACGATACTATGCTCCAAGCCTGGAAAGGTCTATGTATAAAACCCATGCATTTTCCTCAATAAGTTAGGTGTGCAGTTTCAATTAGGAAACCTACCAGTCACAAGATCAGTATGAGGCAGGTGATATAACATGGAACAGTTTTATTTAAAGTTACGGACCAGGATTAACAAGCAATAAAACAGGTAACAGACTTAAGTAACTGCCGGTTAAATGAGGCGCTAGAATGGAGAGAATAAAGCGGTGCCAGCATCATACAAAACCGGTAGAGAAAGAACACAATTACTGCTCCACTTATATAAAAGAAATTGTACATACACCAATACTATGGAATAGCCAAACCTTCACCCATTATTACCTGGCTTCTATGATGATATACATATATATGTGTGTGTATGTATATCACTACCACTGGCCATACGACGGCTTACGGCCCATAATGGTCAGGCATAACACATTAGTTCACCGATCACCACCCTAGGCCTCAGGTTCCCTGCACTACAACATGAAACACCGCGGGTCCGTAGCTCACGGAGTAAAGACAAATAACCGCCCCCCTATTCCTCTGCGTAGAGTACCACCTCCACCCGCGCCATACCTCACCATGGCATTCTACAACCAAACCACGGCACACCCAAATAGCCATTCAGCTAGCATGAAGCAACGCCGCACACGAACAGACTCACCTCTCACAGTGTAACTCAGCCCTCTAAACAAGCCGTATCACTGTAGACCTGATCAGCGCTCTGACTCTTGCTGCCCGTCTGAAATAGCAGCGCCTCCCGTTGCAGTGGCTCAGCCAACCGCTCCGGCTATTGGTGGAAGCCGCGCCTCCCCCAGCACTGCAGGCATTTTCCTCCCGCGCTTCTCTGCTTACATCTTATTGCATCCCACAATGCCGTGAGGAAATTGCAGATTTTCAAGTTCCTACTCCAAACTTGAGTTCTAACCAGTCTACCCGTTCCATAATATAAAAGTATCCCCACAGTCCACCCCCTCCATAATATAAAAGTATCCAAACCAGAAATCCTCCTGTGTGTGTGATGCAAGCAATCAATAACTGCAATAGATGCTCACAAATCATAAAGTGGCATCTTTTTATAACCTGTCAATCCTTATAAAAACAAAAAACAAACGCGCCCACCATGGCTAATTACATATCAAAGTAAATGAAATCACGGTGTTGTGATTTTTTACAAAACCATGCCAAGCACTAAAAATCGGCGTGTTTTCAAAATCACACCCGGCGCAAAACAAAAAACACGCAGAAAAAACACGATCAATTATGCTAACACTTAAAACGGTACCATGAAATCATGCTGCTTAGTATATATCCAAAAACGTTTGGAAAACACACCATACAAACATGGCACAATTGGTCGCGTTGTAATTTTACAAAAACGCCTTGGCACCGTTATGGAAAGTAATGCTGGCCATCCCGGGATCTCCGGGATGACACCGGGTGCGATTTAACTGCTGCAAGATTCAGTGAAAGTGATGTGCGACCACGGGGCCGCACATTGTATCATCGCACCCGATATCGTGCAGGTTTATGGGTGTGTACGAATCTGATTGGGTGCAAAATTCATCTTTCCTTTCCTGCGGTTTAGTAAATCTAGGCCCTAATTCATTGGGTAAAGACGTGCTCCACTAGAACGGTATCGTTCTACTGAATGGTGCCGAAAAAAGGGAAGATGGGAGAATTTAAGTTAGAATCTCATTGGTTTCTAAGGGTAACATCTTCACTTTACCTTTCCCGCAGTTTAGTAATTCTAGGGCTACGAATCAAAAGAGGGTGGTCACTTACACGTAAAACGCATGCATTTTTCCTTGCTCAACAAGGTTTTATGAATGAAATTGAGTTGTAAAGCAGGCACAGGTTCAACACAAGGTACAACACTGTAAATTGCTTAAGCTACATTTTTTTTTTTGCACAAACATTTTTATAGAATTTTGACAAAAAATATAATACAGTACATAAAAAAAAGCAAAAATGGGGAGGCTCAGGGGGAACATGGTATGGTAATGAGAGAGGGCAATCAGATTACAAAATACATAATATATTTCTGAGTAGAGTCATACATCAAGCAAAATAGTGATGAGATGATACGATGGCAAAGGAATGCTGAACACTACCGCCCACAAGGGGTCAAGGGAGCGGAAATAAAATAAAATAGAATTAATAAACAAATAAACCATATACCATATACCAAATACCGTGTTTCCCCTATAATAAGACCTACCCTGATAATAAGCCCTATCCTATTTTACAGTAAACTGTCTAAAGTAAGCCTTCCCCCGAAATTAAGCCCTATTTCAATCACAATGAGGTGTCATAATGTCAGCAGGGGGAACAATGAGGTGTCATAATGATTGGATTAATAGCAGGTCAATAAAATAAACCATACCCCGAAAATAAGCCCTATGGTGTTTTTATGTCCTGAAAAAAAAATAATACAGTGTCTTATTATCGGGGAAACACGGTATCGAATAAGATACCAAGTTGCACCCTCAAAGAATTGCATAATATGAGCTTTCTGCTCCGGTGGTAGGTAATCAATAGCCCGATTAGCTACAATAACTATTACAGATACCGTGACAGTGACACACTTCCCCCATGCTGCTGCTGACACGTTGCCCCCATGCTGCTGCTGACACACTGCCCCGAAGTTTCTAATTACCTGAACGATGTTCAGGGTGTCCTTTCCTCCAGAGCACTACAGTAGATTGACTGTATGCACGCCAGCGTCAGTCAATCGCATAGGGGAGGGAGCCATACTCTAACAGGAGACGAGCGCCTCCAGTCATTGGATGCCACAGCGGCATTCATTACATGGGAAGAGGGAGTGTGTGGCGTGTGTAGCGTAGGGATGTAGGTACCACAGTGTTTAAATTAGATAGGGCTTATTTAGCGTAGAGCTAAGGAAGAGTCATTTAGATAGGGCTTCATTTCGAGGGAGGGCATATTTTAGACAGGTTGTCGGAAATTAGGGTAGGTCTTACTTTCGGGGTAGGTCTATTTATCAGGGAAACATGGTAGTAAAGATAGGTTGTCACTGACGGCTGCAAAAAAAGACCAATCCGAGAAATCTGCCACAGCAGAGCCATAAACTTTTAGGAAGACGAAGGACAAGTATAGAATTGTATCTTATTCCATCATCAGTATCTTATTCCAAATCTTTCCATGATACTTAATTTACATAGGACTTGCAAAATGGAGTCTGCATGCCCACAGTCTGGATCGACCCTAAATAACTAGCTGTAATTAAACGGTAAAATTGCTTTGGGAAAAATATTTTACACCTGGGAGTCGAGTGTGGTCACCTATTTGTGACCAATATGAATTTTGCCTTCAATAAAACAAGATGTAACATACTCTATTAGATTTGAGCAGACATTCTTCAGTTTTTAAAATTAAAATCTTTTCTTTAGTATGTGTTTTACTCAATGAAAAGTACCTTATACCAAAGGGATTTTTCCATTCCAAAGATATGAATCTTTCCTCAGGTAGTTTTTTTTCTGAAAGTAATAGATTTCTCGATCGCTGTGCTTTGCAGCTCCCTTCGTTTGATGGAGCAGTTTCTTCACCCAGTCATGTTTGCTAAACGCCAAGTCTTGCATAGACTCTCAACATGCCACGGCCAAGATGGCGCCCACGGGAGCGTGCTCTGCCTCCTCTACCTCTGCAGCTGCTGCTTCTCCCTCTCCTCCTAGCAGCCCAGTCTTGCCAGTTCTATGTCCAGAGGACCCTCCACTGACCACCCAGTGTTCTTAGGGCCCTTATGCCACTATGGCGTAGAGTAGACCATTACTGATACTATAGGTCCTATGTTCCAGGCCCATGCCCGCACATTAATTGTTGTCATCCAGAGTATGCAGGATCACTTGGAACATGAGGACCAGAGAGTGCATAAGGTGGAGCAGACGTGGGTGAACATTTTCAAGATGTTTCTGACCTAAAGGCTAAATCTGGTGCTCTGCACAAAGAAAACAATTTCTATGGAATATAGTTGATGATCTGAAAAATCGATCCAGACACAACAATTTGAGAATTTAGTAGTGGAACATGCCCAACGACTGGGACCTCTCCGGGACACTAACACTACCAGGCCTCGGCCAGTGATTTTTCGCTGCCTGAACTGCCTGTACAGAAATGCCATATGGCAAGCTACCAAAGAACACCCTCATCTGGGAAGGCCATATAGACTCCACATATTTCAAGATTACTCTTGGTAGTCTAGGGATCGAAAGGACTTTTCTGCTGTCTGTACTACTTTGGTCAAGGAAGGCTGTATATTTGCACTTCTCTACATTGCACGCCATCGTTTATTCTGTGGATCTGATCACCTAGACTTTCTGAACCCTGATGATGTGGCTAATTTTCTGGCAGCGGTGGCTACTAGAGCGCACCTGGCTTCTGACAATCGCCTGTGCTTCCCATTGATATGGGACACGCTTGCTGAAGTCTGCCAATTGAATGGTGGATGGTGGAGGATTCCGATTGTTAGCCTATGTATCCTTTAATTTTAGAGCTTGTGGGGTAGCAAATTTAGATACATCACTATTATGTCTCTTCTATACTGACTCAACATGTTGACCCTGAAGGGTGTTGCGTTGTTGTCTGTGTCTTGTGTACTGAATATGTGTATATGGCTCCAATATCTATAGTGTCCCTTTTTCCACTTATTATTATCCCTTTTAAGTCAGATTCTTATCTTATTTTGGGTAGGGATTTTAATCTGGTAGCCTTTCCTATACTGTACCTGCAGCATCACTCCAGACGTGCCAGGTGGTTACCACGTATGGCTCTAGCCTTCTGTCTGCACCTAATCGATATGCTTTAGCCAGAGCAATTACCTGTCTTTCTGCAGCTTGTCATACATTGTCTAGACTAGATTTTATCTTTCTCTGTAACACCTTAATCCCCTCTGTTACCAACACCACTAGAGAACTATAGAACACCATAGTCTGATCATGCTGTGTTCTGGGTATTGTTATAAATTTACACTGCCGCATGTTTCAACAAGCCCACTCCTCTCACCCAGGGACACACAATATTTCTGGCAGACCTTTAACGTTGACATTCACCCCTGCCATGAAAACCAATGCATTGTTTGCCTCTTTCGAGACTATCATGAGACCCTCTATAGTCAGCCCCCTATTGACCAGTCCTTGAAAGCCTTGTTTTGGGGTGGGGTTCACCTCACTCACATTTCTGCTGACCACTCACACACGCTCATGGCTCCTATCACCCTGCTGTGACTAAAGGTAGCTATTAAGGATTTATTAAGAAATCCCTGAAAGCCATGGGCCCAGATATTTACGATGGACAGTTCTAAAAAAAATCCACTCTGCTGCCATTGGTGAACTTTTACTGGCCTTCTTTAAAGATATTCTTACCTCTCACACTGTTCCAATGTACTTTAACTCTGCTCTGCTAAAAGTCCTTCCAAAACCTGGGCGTGACCCTTCTATCCCTGCTTCCTTTCACCCAATTTCTTTATTGAATCAGGATTACGAATTATATACAAAAATTCTGGCCAACAGATTCATCCATGGGGATCAGACTGGGTTTATTTTGGGCCATCACTTTGTGATAAATGTCAGCAGAGTGTTGTCGATCAGGCAGGTGGCTCTCTCAGGTGGCCATGACTCTTCTTTGATGTTATCTTTAGATGCTGAAAAAGCTTTTGACATGGTCACCTGACCTGGTGGAGATGCTGATGCGCTTTGGATTCCCAAAAGCTTGCTCCTCCCTTATTTGCTCACTCTACCATCTTCATTCATCATGGCGAATAGCCTTTTGTCTTCTCCTTTTTGTATCCAGAGGGGCACACGGCAGGGCTGTCCCCCCAATTGTTCGCTATTGCCTTGAAACCCCTGGCTATTGCGCTGCGCAGTATTCTTGTTTTTCCGGGTATTCATGTTAGAGGCATTGGGCCAGATTCAGATATTTGCACTCTCATGACTTACACTTTCATGGGCAAAACCATGTTAAATTGCAGGGGAGGTAAAATTAATGTTAAGTTTGCATGCAGGGATAACACTTTATTTTTGCATTTTGCACAGAAGACTAACCAGTGTTACTGTTAATCTGTTATTTGACTTTTGCTAGGAAACATCACTGATTGGTTGCTGTGGGCAAGATCCCCACTTTTCAATCTCACTGCAATCTCACCGCTTATTAAATATACCCCATGAAGTTTACACATTATATTAATGTAACTGCCACCACCGAGCTTTGTGCAGGCATTGTTGCCTCCTCTCCCGAGTCCTGCTACTGATCCCCGCTCATCCTGGTTTGGCTCCTCCATCCTTGGCTTCTCCCATCCTCCAACAGAATGATCATGTTCAATTTCAAATGGGGGAAAAAGTCTTGTGATTGCTTACTGTTAAAACTGGAAATGTGCTTGGAGAAAGCTGTCATTACTGTTATACTTTGCATACAGATACACGCTCTTTTGGTGTGTAAATTGACTTTAAATTACAGGCCTTAAGTCAAAAGGGCCTTGTCATTTCGACAAAACTTGCTCTTTACTGTGGCCACCAGAATCAGCATTCACCAGAGGCAAATGTGCAGACATATGCAGACATTCTTGTTATACACCCATTGAATAAATCAAATGGCGAGAACCCTGTGGAGGACTGAGGAAGTTCTCTAATGGCAAGTAACAAATATGGCAGTAGATAATACCAGTTTTTACCATCTTTATGAATCACCTTTTTAACATATTTTTCAAAGTTTTCCTGAACCTTTCTACTAACCCATCAGTCTGGGGATAAACTGATGTTCTGAGCTGTGTGACCTTGAACAATTAACACATTTCTTTCACCAGCCCATCATCATGCTCTTCTGGTTCACCATTAAACACCTTCACATTTTTACAGCCCCGTAACAAGTTGGGTTCTTTTAACTGCTCTGTGGCCAACAGTTCCTTTCTCACCCCAAGATTAGACATACACTTATCTACTGTTACACCTGTAGGATGTGCCTAAATCTTGTCCTCATTATTGTCTATGTCCCCAGCGGTACTAGCTGGCAATTGGTCTGGCAGGTCAGATGTCACGTCCACTGCTAAAGGTTAGTCAATGGAGACACAGTTGCCAAAAAGGGGAAAATCACTCAAAATTATGGCATCAGGGACAAACTCAACTTTACCCATAACTGCACCACCAGGTGTGTCAATATTTACTTCAGCAATGTTATAATGTCATGTGTCACCAAGTTACCCCCACTGTTGTTTGCAGGTACTTTGAACCTTGATTTCACAATGGTAACAAACTTCCTGAGTCCAACAATGCCTCTAAATGCTTACCATCTATACATATCACACACACATTTGTTTTTCTAGTTCAGCCATAGGTGAAACTGTACAGGCTAACTTTTGCATAAAGATAACTTGCATCATTGGACAGTTAGCAACAATATGTCCTGGCTTACCATACCTAAAGCATTTAGGCACATAAGGGCCAAGTCTCTTGTGTGGCAGGGACCTTCTTAGTCTCACAGTCCCATCCCCAGGCACAATGCCTACATCCAATGTCTGTTCATCCAACAGCTCTTTAGGCTGACCCCTGGGGGACTGTTTTGCATTTGTGAGCGAGGAGCAGTGGCGTAGCGATAGGGGGTGCAGCGGTCGCGAATGCGACCGGGCCCCTGAGCTGTGGGGGCCCACAAGGATGAAAGAGGGATTGGAGGATCAACTGATCCTTCAATCCCTCAGAACCAGAAAGTTTAAAAAAAAAAAAAAAAAGACGCGATCGCGGCACCGCGCGACCGATACTACAGGGTAGATGCTAGATTCACCCTGTGCTAAAGGACTTCCTGA
>JABWIB010005065.1:13756-30294 GCA_016617825.1 Platyplectrum ornatum
CTGCCTCTCAGTGTCTCTCCCCTGCCTCTCAGCGTCTCTCCCCTGCCTCTCAGTGTCTCTCCGCTGCCTCTCAGTGTCTACTGGTCTGTGGAAATATGAAGATGAGCTGATCTATTCTGTACAATGAGTTGTCCATTGCTGGTAACTTGGCTGTAACGCATTTGGTACACTGAGGCATATAGCCCACAAGGGGATAGGTATTTAGGCAATCCAGCTGAATATTATATACAGAGGTGCCTTTCATGGGCCTATATTTACTAAACTGCCATTGGAAAATATGCTGCACTTACACCTGTTGGCCAGGGTCAGCTCCATTTGAACTAACAAAATAAAAATGAAAGAATATTGCATTAAATACCAGAATACAAGCAAAGCATTTCTAATAAATCCTAAATAAGACGTTCAGAAAGAAACACCTGCCTAATTTTCAGCTCAGTTGCCTCCCAATTCCCATGATTAATGCCAATGTCTCCCCTCAAGGGAAATCAAAATGGCTCCCGTCCTCTGAGGGTTCTAATTGGAATTCTTAAAGTCATCAAGACATAGAAGATGTCTGCTTGTTCAGTGTTAATTATGCTTAATGATTCTTATGTTTACCATTCCTGGCTGCAGTATTTCTTTCATTGATGCAGGGTGCTGGCCCTTGTTTCACCTGTGTGCAGCGCGCGCTGGAGAGTGCCATGGATTCTGCTAGATATTAATGATTATATTAATAAAGTACAGCTATTATTTATCAATGTCCGGCATGGTGATTTACTAGCAGACTTCTGCTACATGCTTTTCTACAGTTTAAATTAAACTGCAATTTATGTCCTGCGTGAACCCGTTTGTCAGGAACCCATTTTCATAAACACGCATTCAATTTGCTTTTAATCAGCCAGCGCATGCATGTTGAGTGTGTTCTAAATGGTTATTAAAAGTAAATTTATTGTAGTTAAGCACCAGCGTTATGGCCATTTAACTCAACTGTTCCTCTTCTGTGAATTTATCTGCCTTATAATTCATCCGTTTTACCATACAACATTATTATTCATGAAATAATGTGTTTAGGGTATGGTTAATCCTAACACTATGGCATTTACAGCCGCTGGCTAGTGGCCTGAGAGGGGTCAAGGGTTGAGAGTAGTCTTTTCTACATTTACATTTATATAGTGCAATAGAGTGAACCTCATCACAAAATCGCCATTTCTTAATTAGTCATTGTATAAAATCAAACGTTTTATTAAATAAGCTGAAAGTTTAATATACCAAACAGTACTATACTGATTTACCTGGACTATCTTCGACTATACCTGTGCAGAAAATTGCCTGTGGAGCATATTTAGAGTTTATAGCACAAGCGGATTGTGCATGTTCTATCCAGGGGGTGTTATTCGTTGCTAAGGGCAACATCTCGTAGGGTAAAGACCTCAGTATATCTAAAACATGTGTAGTTATCTAGGCAAGCAACACCATGCTCTGACGCCGAACTGCCATCAGCATCTCTTTACCACCTCTATTACTCATATTGATTAAGATAATGAAAAATTGGGCCCCTCTTCCCAGGCTAGTCACCTCTGGGGAGAAGCTGCTTTTGGGAAGAAGAATAGAAAAATGATCAATGTATTCCCACCCAGAGGTGCTCAGTCAATATCCGAACCCAGGATCCGGCCCTAGGTCCCAATGCTGTTTCAGGAAATCATCTACAGAAAGACAATACTTGCTCATATCATAAAAACATATCGTAATAAAAACGTAATCTGAAATGGCAGATGTGGAGAGAGAAAAACAGTTAAGTGTGTTTTTCTTCAGTACGGTTACTTTTCCTTCAATTAAGAACTTAATAAAACTAATAGATCAGTTACCATTGACCTCTCTATTTCAGCTACGCAAAATGAAGTTATTCCCCAGAAGAGAGTGTGGTTTGATATGGTTAAATCCTTCCGATTTATAGAAGTATTTTGCACTCAGAGGACCCTGGTGCCTGGATATCTGCCACCATTTCATCAGGGCAAATCTGATTTAAGGAGTTAGTTAATGAGATTGCTCTTTTCAGTTGTAAAGAGGTCCACATCTCTTCAATCAGAGTGCACATATTTGGGGTTGAAGTACCTCCTATCACTCAGGGGACCTCTCCTGCCTCACACGGATCCTCCAGAATGGCTCCATTAATATGATTTCCCAGGTAGTCTTATATGCTTGAAATAAATTGCTCGTGGATTACTCTTTATCAGAGTTTACTTTTATTTTCTGCTTGGGCACATCTGTTCCCTAGATACTGATATTCTGTATAGCTCCTTTTTTATAAAACATATGGAAGACTTCTTTTTAAAAGCAGAACATTATAGGTATACACAGTATGGCAATAAAGGGATTTGAGCTGCAAAACAAACATTGTCCATATGTTTTCCTCAATACGAGGCAAGATGTCCGCTCTGTTTCTCAGCTACAAACAGAACTTGTGTTTCAGGAATAATGAAGGCAGCCAATAAATAAGGTGCAATGAAAACATGTTTAAGGATCATTGCAATTTCATGTACACCTACCAGATGTAATGGGGGTAGACAATGTGGCTAAACCATAAGTGCCCCATGCAATAGCTCCTGCAAAATGACATCATTTACATGGAAATAAAAGGCATAGAATCATTGTGAGTTCCAGGGCTGAGCACGTAGGATCCCTGTAATAGTTTATATACACCCGAGCAATACCTACGATGTAAGACATGATAGCTTCCAGCGTGTCATAGCAAATGGGCTATAAATGTGGCAGATAATGCTGGTTAATGGCAACATGGGAGGGGTGGAGGTCCAGTGAATTAACAAATCTAATTCTCCAAAGTTTACTGTAATATTAGAACTGATCAATGAGAAGGAGACTCAACTACAAAGACTGTGATTTATCTAACCAGTGGTGTGGAGACCATTGTAAATGACCAACTGTCCACTTTTCAGGAGTTGATAGTACATATTGCAAGTCATTGTGGGACAATACCAACTGTACATGCATTTTTTTTGTAATTCAGAATATGGTATAGTACATGTTACAATATTGCTCTTGGATGTACATGTAGTATCGTTTTTGATCCCTAGGAGTAATCCCAGACCTGCATGCCTTCTGGATCTGTGGTCATTATCCTGATATTTCCATAGTGACTGCTGACTACCTTCAACCTCTGTATTTATCACCAGCACTGGATCAGCAGTACTATAATGGTAAGTGGTCTCTTGAGGTACGTTGGTTGGAGATGGAGATGTCCAGCAAGCTAACATGAAAAGTGTCTAGTAGCAATGCCTGTGTTACCATGAACCTCCACTTCTTCCATGGGTGTGAGCAGGTTACGTTCTGCTTGGTATCTCGAGGGCTTGGTGGATAATGAAATATATGCTGTGCTCTCTCTTGCAGGTCACCAGCAGGTATTGGTGCATGTACCTGTATGTGTTTCACATCTGGAACCCGAGGGATGGATCCACACAGCTTTCTATAGTGTGATTCTCCAGGATTGGGTAACAGAGCACCATGACATACAGTACTTGTTATGCCTATAATGTAATTTGTGTAAGTTTGTACTCTGGTATCAAATATATCTGGTTTTCCTTTATTGTGGTCAGTGTTGATATGATTCATATGTGTATACTGGCCCACTTTGAGCAGTGCTTTGGATTGTTCATAGTCTGTTACCTCTGTATTGTATCACATTATTTCTTAATTTGTTTGGATCTGTGTATCTTGTTTTGTTTTTTGTTTAGGACTTAAGGAGACTCCTTAAAGGAGAGTACCTTAATGGGGTATGGGGCCTTATAGGCCATGCTTGCTCCATTAAAATGTAAATATGCAAATATGCTCTATGGAAATTAGCTATATCTTCAGGACCACCTATTGGAGGTAACGTTCCTCAAGTCACATCCAACCCATAAAGAGCCTTATAGACTTGGAATAAGAGCCCAGGGGATATAGGTCATTTCCCTAGAGCATATTTGCTTGTTTAGGTCTCAGTTGTTTTCCCTGTCGCACTCTGCGCCAGCACCCTGTATCATGCCAACCTTCCTCTCATAAGCAGAGTCTTCTCCTTCATTCCTGTCATCAGCAGCATATTCCCACCCTTGACCTCTCTAAAACAGCGAGTCTTTCTGCATACAGGATAACTATAAATGGATACATGGATGTTGATGTATAATGGTATGTATGTATGTATAATGGGGAGCACTGCACGTATTGTTTTTTTTTTTTTGTCAGGATCTTTGTACTGTGAACCCTGTGTTGCACCTATAAATGGGCATGAATATTCATTCTGAGTAACGTAATAATAGAATTATAATAGACCTTTTCCAACTTTCTAAATATTCTTTTTCTAATGAAGTTAAATTAAATATAACAATGTAAACTCTATTAGACTTTCATTCCTTACACAATAACTTGGATCCTGTTCACTCAGGCATTTGGTCCCAAAACTCCATAGTGTGGCCAGTGATGTAATACTGCAAACATCTAACATTTATTACTTTATTACTGGTTGCACTATGGAGGGGAAACGGTGAGGCCACTGTGTATGACATTCAGTCGTGCAGGGCACCCCATTCACATCGGGGGGGGGGGGGGGAGTGTGCTTTGACCCCTCTTTTGACTTCTATGCTTTCTACTTTGTAAAGCGTATTCCGCAGCACAGCACTTTTATCTAGTAATGAAATTCATTGCTACAGACATGCTCCTCTATATCCTCAAATAACCTTTATCATTTTTTATTCACCTAGAACTTGAGCTGCCCATTCACATCAGTGTGCCCAACCACTGGGCACCGGGCACCACTAAAACAATATCATTTTACATACTGGAGAATGTGAGCTTCATGTCTCCCAAAATGTTGCTGGGGGAGATCGGGACAGACAAGTCCCACCGTCCCTTTTTGATACCGCAATCATGGCAAATTTTAAACTTTTACAAAATTTTATAAAAATAATATATTTCCTACCAGTTTGTACCCTTAGCGGCAGTAACTGGTAGGCAGGCGGGACAGCAGGACAGTCACGTAAAAGCGGGGCTGTCACGCAAAAATCGGGACAGTTGGCAGGTATGGAGCTTGGATCTGATTGGTTGCTATCGGCAACAACCCCACTTTTCCAATCTCACATTTACTAGATTTAGGACCAGGAGACTGCAGGAACAGAATCTGTCATGCTCATGTCTTTGTAGTACAGCTTCTCACTCTGTAGCTCTTTGTACACCTACTTACAGAGAGAAGTGGCACTTCATTGATGTGTCATAACCTCACAACAGCATAGTATAGCTGCTCTCCAATTCCTTAGCCAGAAAGCCAGTAGCTGCAGGGAGAGACGTTGCACTACTCTCTGGTAACCTATGTTAACATCAGCATAGCACAACCTTTCATCCTGTCATTACTCAACATGCCTGGGTATTGACAGGGGAAGAAGCTACACTGTCAGGATACAAGATCAGCTTGTCATAATCTGAAGCGCTATTTTGAAATACCACTTCCCTAGAGAATCAACATCTTACATCTAGTTTCCAGTTCAAACTGCAGCCAAGGTTACGATATGATGCCCAGTATTTCATTTGGCTTATGGGTACTTTGAAAAAAAAGTATTTAGACACTCTCTGTTATAATCAGTGATTTTGGGAACCATAGAAAAAACTATTACTGCAATACTCATTTTTACCAGCAGGTGGAGTCATGAGCAATCACCTATTTATCATGAAAATCTTATTTACTCTACAATATGGAGTAACTCAAAATGAATTAAATCAGCACGGAGTAAAGCAAAATAATAAATATTCTTATGAATTCAGATTTGTTATATATTATTATACTATATATTACTATGCTTTCAATATAAGATCGATTGCACTTTCTCTTCATGCAAGCATTTAAAAAGAAAAACATCTGATACATGACCTTTGTCACATATTGCATTTTATTGCATCAAAAGAGCCATTTATCTGGCATACTGTATCTATGATTGAATCTACACTTCTCATAACAACCAAGAGACCAGCGGATGACTTTTCTGAGCAAAGGCCGTCATCAGCCCAAGGCTTTCCTTTACTCAGCCTATGCATCCAGTAGATCGTCCCTGTAATGGAGGCCATTAATCTCCTGACGAAAGCGATGATCTGTTCTATTTATGAAGATTTCATCCAGCCTGTTGGCACAGTACAGGTGCCAGTGTGCAGTAAAAGATTACTGGAGTATACCTTTCAGTTCCATCCAACTCCCATTAGTGTAAATTGGCCTTGAGAAACTATTCTGAATTAACTCCAGGAGTATTTCAGATTAGGAGACACAACATCTGTGTGTGGCTAATGATTATATTACTAGGAAACAGCCAGACCCTCCATATTTTATTATTGATCACCATATGCCTTGCATTGTCTGCAGCTCTGCCTTAACCCTCTCATTGCGTCATGTGCTAAGTGTCTACAGAAAAGTGTTTTCAGACAATCTTCCTTAAGTAGAATAACTAGGGTTAAACCTTCACTCTAGGCCACATTTTCTCTTTTCATTCATGGCTCTTGTCTAGCATATATTTAATCAGCCTATGGTCACACTGCTTTCTATGATCCAGACCTGACCACAAATGTCATATCTGTCTGTCTGTCTATCTATCTATCTATCTATCTATCTATCTATCTATCTATCTATCTATCTATCTCATAGCTGTCTGTCTATCTATCTATCTATCTATCTCATATCTATCTATCTATCTATCTATCTCATATCTATCTATCTATCTATCTATCTCATATCTATCTATCTATCTATCTATCTTAGGGTTGCCAAATTTCCCAGAATTTCTGGGAGAAACCAGTGCTCCGGGAATCCCGGGAGACCAGAAACTAGCCATGCTTTCATTAAAAATCCCTCCCTCCACCCCGTTTAATTGGATGTCAATCTTACGACACCACAAATAGGTCAGGACTAAAATGATGTCTTTACGTCATATCCGACCCCTACTCAAATTTTAATTTCTGCCTTCCGGAAGGAAGAATGTTTAAGTCGCCAACCCTGATCTATCTCATATCTGTCTGTCTATCTATCTCTGTGTATATATACATTTAAATATAGAGAGTGAAAATTAACATAGAAAGTGTTGGCACATAAGAGGCACATGGCTTGTGGAGGTTACCTAGCTGGGTTTTTAATAAATTGAACCTAGACCCCATTTGACTGTCAATTTAATTTTAGATTTAGGATTTCCTTATATCTATCTCAAGGTGTATACTGTTAGTCTATGACGTTAGATGGAAGGTGTCACTCATCCGAGGCTATGTTACTTATGTGTGACAAAGGATTAATCAAAAACAACCACCTTGTCTGTCCAATAATGACTGACTTCCCCTAACTCACCTTCATTACCTGTCACCTCCACCTCCAAGGTTTATTCAGACAGTGCACAAACTGCCTTGTGTTCCTATTTTAGTCTAATCTAACACCATTTGCTTTTATCATAATTATTATAACTCAAATCTATACTTTTCCTTACCTGCTGTTTACTAAATCTAGCCAATAGTGTAGTGTAATGTGTGCAGTGAACTAAAACACATTAGAATGATTCAAGCATGAAACTGTTTATTGTCACAAACCTGTTAGCATGCTTATTTTTCAGAAAATATAGTAAACTTAGTCGAGCATTATTTAAACTTTAAAAAATCCTTAAATTAAATGAATATTAAAGGCCAACCTTTGCACTCACATCATCCGAATTTGTTCATACATAAATTCACACAGTAGACCAATGATGGAGTCGAGTGTGAATTCCATATGGCCGACACGATCAGCTGTTGAGGATGAGGCTCGGTATCAGATGCTACGCTGCACCCCCTGGACAAGGTGGAGAAGGTGGTTGAACAAACTCCAACGTAACTAAATCATCTGGATCTTAAGGTGGCCATTTGGAAAAAATCTTCCATAGATGGACACATAAAAAACCTCAACAGTGACAAACCGCAGAAATACGTAAACAAAAGACATCGGTTATCAGATGGATTTCCCAATTGATCACCGATGTTCGTTTGTTTACACAAAAAAAAAATAAGAAAAAAACCTGTAAAAAAAAAATAAAAAAATAAAAAATATACTCAACTGAGTGGTGCCCAGCTCCTTCTCCCTATGCATCCAGTGCAGCCGGAGAGGACGCTGTATATGCGTGACAACGTCACGTATATACAGCGTCCTCTCCGTGCAAGATGTAGATGCCGGGCGACAAGGAGAAGGAGCTCCGGTGCCCAGAAAAGACATCTGGACAGTGAGTGTATTTTTATTTAATTTATTTTTTTTTTTTTTAACAGGTCACCAGTCTTTCCTATGGCCATCATGAGAACGACATTGTTCTGTGGATGGCGGTGCCGATTTTCCATTTGCTGATATTCCATGAAAATGAAGTATTCTGTGTTGGTCATGGCAGTGATGGGCAACTCTGATACAACGTTTCTGCCTGCATTTTTTAAAAATTACATGAACATTTATTCACCATTTGCAGCAAATCCATCATAGCTTTCACGATACCTCATGGTTCTTGTTGGGAGACCCCCTATAATATTTTAATTTGTGATGCTTGTTTGGTTTAAGTAGATCTGTTCGCTGTTTACCTCCTCTGGCTTTCTAGGGAACCCCTCATCTTTGGATGTCATTTTGCTATACTTCCTATTACTACTCCGGACGACATAACTGAACTTATATTTCTTTTTTGATTCTGTGTTGACTGCCTGTTCTGTATTATGTATGACATGAAACAGCAATCCAAATATGTTTAAAAAATATATATTACATTACTTTTTTTTCTAAAAAGGAAATTCTTTTTGCAACATAATTTTTAAAAAGTCAGGTCACAGGAACTGGTCAGCAGGAGCCTGCCGGTCACCTCGAGGATCAGCTAGATGAGGAGATTGAGTATCCACTGCTGGTAACAAAAAGAAAAAAAAAAAAAAAAACGAACGGAATACTCAACAAAAATGCCAAAGGCATATGTATCTTTTGTTGACATTATTATAAAAAGATTAGTACAAATGTATTTATTTAAACAAAGAAAGACATGCTTACAAACCGTAAGGTAAAAAGAAACACTCCTCATAGATGGTGTAGGTGACCTGTGTTGATAGGTCTTGCTATCAAGGCATTGCCTTGAAAAAGCACATAACTGGCGAAACGTACATCGGCATTAGGCCGGCATGGGGGACTATTTATATCAGTATATATGCACTCTGCACTTTATATAAAGAACTGCAGCATTTAAGCAAATACTAACTCCTACTATGGAGTGTTGATGCACCCATCAACCCTTGTGTAGGATTCCGCTAGACATTGTAAAACAAGAACGGGGGAAAAATATCTTCCTCAAATCTACTATCTCCAACCACAAACTCACCACAACTGTTACTCCAAACAACATACTGACAAGAATCAAAAAGAGTTGAGTTTTTATAATTTAAATTTAAATTCTTGGGATTTTAAAGCAGCTTGTGCAAATTAGCATACAAAATACTGTGATTGAGTTGAGCCAAACTCAAAAATCTGAAATCATCAGGCAAAATCATTGCGTATTAAATCCAAAGTTTTGCTGGCATCATTGGCAGTCAATACGACATGAGTTTTTCAGAACTCTCAATTGATTATCATTTGAGGGGTCCAATAGTGGGTAGTGTATGGGCATTTCAGATAATCGTGAATGATTTTACAATGTAGCTAACAATTTGTAAGCAGAAAAGTTGCTTGGTTTTTCTGCTTTTTTTTAAACAATAATCCTTTAAGTTTGAAGGAAATTAATTGACCAATTCGTTAAGGGAAAAAAATTGTTTAAATGATTGTGAAAATCATGCTGTGATCATAATCTTTATAGTAAGTTTCCAGCTTTAGGCTGCTGTTATAGTTATTCTGAGGACTACACTCCTATATCATGTTTAATTCTTAACAAATTGTCTAAAGCTACGATACTTTAATAGAACCATATATACTGCTCCCATCCGCTTAGTGACTTAGATATTTAGAAATAGGGTATTTTATTTGTCATTGATCTTTAAGTGTACAGTGCTGTACTTAAGAAACTTTTCAAATGACATTTAAAAATATTTTTTTGTACCAAATAATACTGATGTCACCGTAGCACATGATGTCTTATATGTAAGAGGACAGATAATGGATTATTATAGTTATACGATGTTCAGATCACAATAGCTTATATCCCATTGTAAAAATTGCAATATACTACATCCATTCTGACATTGTTCCCCGGGCCAGTGATAATATGTTTATACGCAATGGATTATGGGAAGAAAGCTCTCAGGCTGAATATATGGCAGGCAATAGAAGAGTATAACAGATAATGACATAACAGTTACCAACCAGCAATTCCACTTATTTCCTGTTTACTCTCTTTCCTCAATTCCTTTAAGATGTAAACTGACAGGCCAGCAGCCAGCAGCCGAGTCATCAATATATTCATGTATGTAGCGTGAGGTGAAAGCATTGCAATACTTATTAAATATTTTGCATAATGCTATATACTGCAGGGACAGAATATTATTTATTATGGACATAAAATAAGATAGTGACCATTATGAATATTAGTCTGCAAAGATTACAGTCAGAGTGCATTAGTAAATGTACATGATATATCCAATCTGGATGGAAAGTATTTTTGTTTCCAAAGTATTATGTTAATAAAGCAACAATTTAAAATTGCGTCATGGAAAAAATAGATATATTTTAGTGGACTTTGTAAAACAGTGCCAAATAAAAGAATACATTATATAAAAGATAATTAAAAACATAAATAAACCACTAATTATTAATGACATAAAGTTAAACACATTTTACAAAATAAACTCTAAACACAACCTATAAATACACAGGTGGAGTCTACAACCCCTGGTTAAACATGAAGGGGCCGATTCAACCCTTTTCGTGCCCGCCTTATGCAGTTTGCATAAGGGGAAATACTGCGCCGTATGGATTCGTAGCTCATCAAAGGTAGTGAGTTTTGGCTAACATATTAGACACGATAAAGCACACGACCGGCATTTTTGCACCTAAAGCAAGGATTGAATCGGCCCCTAAGTATTACACTTATTTTAGTGGTCTGCTGTGTAATACTGGTGACAATGATTTCATAGATAGCGGGTAGAGAGTACATATGTGTCTTGATGTTAAAGAATTTAAAAAAAAAGTATGTATTATAAACAGAAATATAATCCACCTACAACTGCGTGGTACTTATTCTGAAAACCCTGTGCCATGGCAAATAGCAGGATTTTAACGGGTTGAGGACCATCAGATTGCATCCAATTGCGCCATGTAGCGTACAGGTTGTATGGTATAATGCTGAAGGGGATTGGGCAGAGGGCATGGATGGGCTGAACTTGATGTCATCAAGCCCCACTCATCATTGTACCGATGGGGCTGAGGCAGTAATTTACATGAACTGAACTGCCTCGGTTTAAGTCCTGGGTGATATGCCGACTCCCGGGATACCAAGAGAACTGCCCAACATTCGGGTCTGTTGGCATTCTGGGAGAGTCGGCAATCCTGGGTAACCCTATTTGTGTGTCATGGCAGGGTTCTGTGTATCTCTGTGTGTTATAGAGTTATGGGTGTTTGTGTGTGTGTCTCAGTGCCAGTCATGCTTTCTTCTGTACTGCATACTGCAGGGGACAGCGCTGTCACAGGATTCAGGACCTGATGTGACAGCTCCTTAAGAAAGTTAATGTACAGTATTTGCGATATGGATTTGTGTCATGTGCTATATTTAAAGTATATGTAATATGATGTGTCTTAACATTTTTTTTGTGGAAACCTATAAGCTCCATCTGATCTGCTTCGCATAATGTTTCTCTTCCCCCCCCCCCAGGCTTCTTTAGCATGCCTATCCCCGTATACAGCGAGTCTGGATCCAGTCCTATGTTTGATCCGTTGTTTTTAGTGTTTTATGGTTTTTGTTCAAGGTGCTATTAATTATTTGGCGTTTTTCTAGTACAGGAATGTGTTCACCATGGCAACTGCAGTCACTCGACATAAACCGGAATGAGCTCAGGGACTTTGCTGTGACCCTTTCCTCAGTACACGTGTTTAGAGAAAGCCCCTATTCCCTCTTCTGCTGTCATGTGCATAGAAGAATGGTCCAGGCCCTCAGCGGGATTACAAATAAACTTCTCTGGCCCATATATTATAAGGAAAATGTTTGTATGCCAGGAATAGGGGGCAGATTGTAATCTAACAAGTATACCATCTGGCTTCACATTTGAGAAGGAGAAGACTTTTGGTCCCTATGTGGGAAACGTGTGCTGTTTCATCTGCCAGAATCAAAGCCAGACATATTTACATATTTGGGTTGTTGGCTAATCAATAATACACAATGTTCATACTCAGATAAAGGTAATCCTTGCCAGCTTCTTCCTTCTTCCCTCTCTCAGACATTGCAGGAGAGTATGGATGACGGCAACCATACACTGCTGCTGTGTCACAGATAATGGGACCACAACAGGTGATCAACCCCAGCATCGGGCTGCCTCTAATGATCTAGGTAAATCCATATAGTTCTATATAGCTGATGGGAGAAGTAAATAAGCATTTACATAATAATCATTTAATCCATGTTCTAATGACTTAATCTCACATCTCAAATCCCCTCCTATTATAGATTGTGACATATAATGATGCATACCGAGGCACTCCCTGAAATCCCTTTCAGGAAAGGTTAAAATTCTCCTGAATTTCCTGAAAGGAAAGCTGAATGACCCCTCACACCAGCTGCTCCACCCTCAGACAACCTAAGCATGCAAACCATTCATTCATCCGTGAGTCCAGGGAGATTCCTGGAGATGAGTGGTGAGTAGGGAGTAACAGGCATAGACATTAGTATAAGAACAAAGCTGTTTGCAGATGGACAGGAGAGGTCATATAGGTGAGGGTGTCCCTGACAACATGGGAGAAGTGGTTTTCCAGGTATGTCCATTGGCCTTGACTTGTCACCACCTCTCCATAGCTCTTGCAGACATTACAGCACATGGAGGCCATAAAAGTGGTAAAGCTGGAGACCCCCTTACTCCTGAAGCCTGTGCGGAATATTTTTTTTTTATACCTGGGTGTTTTCCCATGACATACAAATTCATAAATTATGCAGGTTATTAAAAGAATAAAAACCCACAAGGGATCACTATTGGGAAAGTCTGGGAAACAAGGCGGACATTGGGAGGGTAATCTACCTTCTTTAATTCATTATTAAGCCTTTCACACCATGAAAAGTTCTCAGTGGTCCATCTTGTGAGTTCCTGCAAAGTTTTCGCTAATAGATAAGGAAAGTTGGCAGAAAGCAGTGTTACAGATAGAAGGGAGAGTGGGCCCTCCTGACACATTCCACTTGAAATCAGGAATAGTAGTTCACCAAACAGAACCATAAATCTGCTTATACATATCGGGCCCAGTCCCATGTGCTCCAAGACCCTGACCATGAAACTCCAGCCCACAGGATCGAAGGCTTTGTTAGCGTTGGAGGAAAGGAAGAGAGACATCATTTTTACTCTATGAGAGGAGTGAGAAACTCTGCCCTAGGGGTTTGTACAACTGATCGGCATTCCATAGAGCTGACCAGCGATGGTGTAGCTGCTATTGATTACCATGGTTTCCATGGATAGCATTTTAAATGTAAAACACTGTTGTATTGGAAATATCATCTTTTTATTAGTATTCAGCCCACAAGGTATTCATAATAACATTTATGCAGCCCTGTCCATGCAATATGACTATAAGATTGCACATTCTGTGCTGTGCCTTGCGCCTGCTATTAATTATACTGATTCATACAGATTCCTCATTAGTTAAGACTCATCTCTGTTCCCTCCTAAACATTCTATAATAGCAGGTTAAAGCTGAGGATTCCTTCCTATATCTTCTAATTGATACACATTGTTGAGTGCTGTGACCGAACATAAAAGTTGCATTTTTTTTCCTCGCGGCTAATTACATTAAAATTGCATTTCTGGAATCAGATTTTTTTTTTCTCATTTTAAAGAAGTGGAAATTTATGGTCCTCGCTCTAATTACGGTTCACCTGAACAGCTAATTAAAAGACTATTAAAAGAGATGCATTTTATTTCCAATTACGCCCTTACAGTATACACTGGCAGAGAGGCAAACCGTCTGTGTTGTGTCAGGTTGGTAATTAATGCAGAGGATGCAAATGGTTCTCTATATGAATGGGAACTTGGGATAATCAAACAGGGGTTTTGTCACAGGTACCATTTGTCAAGTATTACCCAGGATTCCCCCAATACATTAGTTAATGCCTCTTAAATTAGGCAGCAGAGTCTCTGTCAGCATGATTTGTAAATTGTACACAGTATGTTTATCTAAAGCAAAAAATATATACATAAGTAGGGGGAATACAGTCATTAAAAAGAATTAGAAATAGGACTAAACTAAGCACATAATTGTGCAGGATATTGTTAACTCACATGTATTACATGATTATTTACATCACATGTATGACATGATTATTAAGAATACCACAATACAGCTATCCATATAAATAATGCATTGATTCATGGCCAGTAGTTTTGGTATGTATTTGGAAGCTCCAATTGTTATAAAAGATGTAAAACAGGTTATATGTAAATATTGTCATGTTTTTCCTTTTGGTTTTTACTGTTAGAAAACTTCTATACTCATACTTACAATCTTATTATTAACTTCCTTTTATCTTATTTTAACTTGATTGTAATTTTTATATTGGTCAACCACAATGTCAAGGTTTTGCCTTTATTAGCTATTAGCGGCTACCTTAATAGGCAGACTCAGAGCACTTTACCTTGATTTCCATCTACACAGGAAATTAAATATCCCCCACAGTATTTAATATATAGAAGATGTCATATTAACAGTACTTCTTTCTTCTTACCTGTAGCGCTGTAATGTTATTAATCAGTAGCTAATATTAAGGGTATAAGGAAGAGCACCAGGCCTACAAGCCTGCCTCCTACAGGCCAAGAACAGCCTTTTATTTAAATATTTAATATATGGTTAATAAATAAACCAAATGGCCTGAAAAAACAGTAAAATGAAATCCAGACATATATAAGATTGGTCAATGAGGGCAATGCTCCCCACCCTCCTCCAAGTCCACATAACCCTTAGGCTATTGTGTTGGAAGTTGAGAGGTGCTGCATACCATAATACTGTCCCACTATGTTCACTGAATTCAATCATATTTAGTCTATAGCACCAGATCCAGACTTATAAACTAAGGAACATATAAGTGTAAACTTAAGAGTGGGTAAAACCATGTTGAATTGCAAGGGGGGGGGGGTAAAATGAATGTTTGTGTTTGCATGCAGGGAGAATACTTTGCATTTACTTATCGCACAAAGATAATGACCAGCGTTACTGTTACACTGTTATTACACTTGGACAAAGAAACATCCTCTTTGCAACTAATGAAATTTATCTACCCTGCAATTCAACATGGTTTTGCCCAATCATAATTTAAATCCTTAGTTCGTAAGCCTGGTTTTGGACGCAAAGGAGTTAAACATGCTTGATGGGATGCAGCACAATGAAACAATAGGATAAGCTATATGGATCAACAATTGTCATTCCTGTTATTGTTATTCTTGGTCATTGTTAGAGGACAATACGTTCCTTGGTAATTACTTGATCTATATCAAAAGACTGTGGGGTGTATTTACCTGATCTAATGATTTAGCATTTCCCCGCAGTTTGCCATGTTGAATTGCAGGATAATTTCAAGGTGATAGAAGAGACTGGATAATTGTTATCTTTGTGCATAAGGCATTATCATTATCATCATAATCAATAAAAGATGGCAGACGGTAAGACACAGTAATGTACAGGGAGGAGCTGTTGGAGTAATAGCAATGCAATCTATTGGCATTTCAAAGAAATAATGTAAAATGACATTGTGTGAAATGGTCGTTCTAAACTCTAAGAAACTGTTATGTTAACAAATATCACAGGCAACTGCGAATAAACTAATCTGAAAATTAAAGACCATAAACTAACCCTATGTCATTAAAATCTATTCACTGGTATAGCGTTAAGGAGTTCTGCAGGTGTATAAGTCATTTAGCACCTGAATGGAAATGCCTCATTAATACAGATCTTTTGTACTTAATTACAATAAATACGCGGCAAGAAAACAAGCAGTAATTTACCACCAGACAGGCTTCAGAAATTAGCATGTCTCACTGTGCCTTGCTTGTGACTTATCTCAATCTAGCATACAATTAGGTTCATGCCCCTACATCTGCCTTGCGTCCTGCGCCTTTTCTTTGTGAAGACTGCAAACATAAGGGAAAACAGTCATGTCAAGTTATAACTCATATAATCACGCTGACTTCCATCCTCGTTCAACTGAAACATTTTCTCTGTATTCCGGTTTTCGAGGGAGGGTGTTCATAGTCATCTAGTGATGATTTGTTTGATTAGTAATGAAAGAAAGAATATAAACCTTAAAACACCAAAGTTGCACCAAAGTTGGTAAATTGCACCTGAATGAACACAGTGAGGAGTAAAAGTGTATTTTGTTACTTTATAT
>JABWIB010005066.1:5382-24945 GCA_016617825.1 Platyplectrum ornatum
TATGTAGAAAAAAATAAAAATAAATACATTTTCATTGTAGTATTGTTTTTAATCTATTGAGACAATGTTAAGGAATATTTATCCTTAAAATCTACCTGCTTGCACATGGCCTTATAAGCCTTTCTCCAGTAGCCTTAGGGAGATAAGATAACATCTTATGAGTGTACAATGCCCTGTGCTATAAAGTAAACTATAACCAATACTCGGGCACATTATGGTTTGATATTGTAAAGTCATGACATTTGATTTCCTAAAACTGTATAAAAGGCTATTTGCATTTATTTTACAGCCGTGTGCAATACACAGAAAATGTTGGTACATTAAACAATTTTATGTTGTGTGAGCCTGGACTGTAAGTGGAAGCATTTTAACTACACCCATCTGCTAAAATAAAGCGTGCTTACCCTCTGGGAATGCTTACCCTGCATAAGCATCACTTTACTAAAAGCTCTCATTCCAAATGTTTGGTTGTCTTTGGTCTCTTTAATAAGTAATCTCCCCTACCTCTCATGTGCTCTGCCTACCTTAAAATCTGTGCTGGTTAGATCAGCGCATAAAAGCATGCCTCTGCATCACCAGGTTAGTTAGCATGCCTATCCTCACCTACAGTGCAGGGACTAGGCATGCTAATATGGAATCCTGGCATGCCATGTTTTTTGTATGACTCTTGTAACATCTGCCGCATGCCCCAGTGTTACAATAATGGTATAGGCCGGTTTATGTAATTTCACATTAACTGATACAATGTCACAGACATTTTTAAAGTGATAATAATGACTTGGTGAATCATAAGATCTGTAATAAAATATGGTGGATCTGAGAGTAAAGTGTTCTAAATCAAATTGTAAATAAACAGGATTCGGCAGTGTATGGAAAGCCTTCCCCTAATTGTGCAACTGCCAGCTTTAGACAAGATACAGTACCTCAAATATAGAATTCTAGAACTGTTTAACATGTTAAATAGTAATATCTTACATGAATTTGACATAATCATTAACAGATACACCTTGAATCTTGGATTTTTGTAAAGGCACTTAATATACCATTGTCTGTCAATGTTAATGATTTACTGGGCCATAATCTATATGTCATGTAAGTTATTTCTTGACTGGGTAGGTGATAAAGGTTTTCAGATTATAATTACTCTTTGTTCTACAATTTGTTGTAAAGAATAAAATATTCTTTTTGTAATCTTTGTCTTTGTGACATTTCATTTTTATGAACTTTGACCATGGAGAAATATTTGAAGGGACATAAATGTCTAGCAGATATGGTGACACACTGCTTTGTATTCTAAAACCTACACAGTGACACACTGTGGGGGATGCCTTCTGTAAATCCCGTCTGTAAAAAGATTTTTTTTAACTAATATTTACTTTTAAATGAGTATATAGTGTGCTATAAAATTGGGGTATATTTATTTTTTGTCAGTAATTACGCTAATCAACTTTACCCATGCAATGGTGTCGGGAATCATGTAAGTGTCAAGGGTTATGCACTCAAAAAAACCAAGTAACCTGAATTACTATTTGTTTACATGGTTTATATGTGGTCCACGTGTTAAATTGCTCTGACTAATCAATCATAAACATTTGATGCTGTTTGGTGTGTCCAAGTTTTCTGGGCATGCACAGAGGAAAAATACATAAAATATACAGTGCAATCAGGTCTTGTGTGTCTACCATTTGCAATTACATGTACTTAATATTTAAACAGGCTGTTGACCCACTGGCCCGTAATTAAAATATATATTCGGTTATAATAACCATGCCATATGTATATTTTTAATCCTACAAAAGGATACACTCATTCATGTTAGAAATGCATTGAAATAGCAACAAACTAGTATTGGTATGCTTAAAAAAAGTGTGATGTGATATTCAGCTATTAATTTTAATAATGGCTAAATTGTTCATAGGGAAATCAGGTTATACCCGAACAATCTATGACTGTGACAATCAATAAACTGTAATTTTATAATGCATCCTTCACGTTGTTGAAATATATTTATGGATAAGACCAAACTTTATTTTACATTTAAGTGACTACAAGCAAAATTTCAAAGTTATTCCATCTTCACCAAATATGTTCTATTTGTTATATTATTAAACCACTGAGTCCCATATCCCAGTATGGATACATGTATGAGCTCTCATTTTTCTACATTACTGTCATCTTGTGGTCATTTCTGGGAATATAATTTTGTATCTGATGGATCATAATGTGGGACCAGATGCAGACGTACAGTGGCTCTCGCCTGGAAGGGAATGGTTATGGGTCCCATATTTTGCAGGAAGGGTGTTTCTGCAATTATCGTAGCTGAAACAATGGCAGAAAGGATGATTTTAATAAATATATCAGGTTTCAAATAGCTTCCTGCTTTAAGAGCTCTAATATCCCATGTGACATGTAAATTATATTCATACATATGTGACTCCAACAAACCATGTTTCTTCTTTCTGTTCTTTCACTAGTTCCAACCCTAAGGGTTGACTTGAGCCTCTATCAAATATATTTTTATATATGTAGAAATAAATATGTTTTTACACATATAAACAACTAAGCATTTTTTTATTGAACTTTATTTCTTTAAATCACATGATCGTATCAATACATGGATAGCATACATTTAAATTACAATAGTTTTTTTTGTCTATAAATATATACATTGTAAATCCTGTACAAACAATTCCACAGCAGTTGATCACATGGAATGTTTCTATAAAATAATGTAAAACAGAAAATATACATTTATTCAATTTAAGTACTAAATATTGCCCTGTACAGATAAATTCATACGGTTACACTTATTTACAAATGATGAATTATCAACACAATCTGCCAGATATACTGTTTACTTTATTAGTAAAGTCATTTTTTATAGTGCACAAGAGTTGTAACACAATATGTATACCTTACCCTTATAGATGGCAAGGTGTCCATAAATTTAGGACTGGATTCAGACCGCTGTGCGTATGGAAAAGGGGGTTAATCGTCTCCTCTGTCACTCTCCAGTTCGAATGTGCACAGATCTACATGTGTACTAAAGCAGATCAGTGCAGAACTGCCGAACCCTCACCCTATTCTGCATGTATTACCCTGCCTCACTTGTGGGAATTAGGCATGCAGATTTTATGGACTGACCCCATGTATGGATCTCCTAGCATATGGACCATACGAGATCCATACAATAGGAGACCCATAATGTAACATCTGCCAAGAGCATGCGCAGATGTAACCACTTGCGTGGTGACTTTCATAAGCAGACTAATGGACATAATTCTGGGTCCATAAATAAGAAATTGGATAGGAGTGCTATATATATATATATATATATATATATATATACTAGTATAGATAGCCCAGGTAGAATTTCATACATATAAAATGGTATGTATACCAGGTAAACAGCTTCTCCTGTAATCAGTGAATATGTTATTATTGGTTTTCTTGATTTATCACTAAGCTTATACAAAGTAGTTAATCTAACCCTAATGAAATCCACTTATGGGTTGTTTCAGTGGAAAGTCCATTAGCGCTTGTGGTTGTTTGAAAATAATGCAAGAATATCTTCTTGTAATTTGCTGAATGGATTCAAGCAGTTACAATGGAGATCCAATGGGCACCTGAAATGTAAAAATAACAATAAAAAGTATGTACTTTGTACAATGTGATGTGTGTCCCATAGCTAATTCATTGTTACATGATGTTTTACAGATGTTTTACCCATTGACTCAAGGAATCACAGTCCAGAAACAGTGATTTTCCTGTTTTGCTACAAACACATATTTGTACTTTGCGAGACTATATACATTTGATTGGTATGGACACCACACGCAAGTTATTTGGAGTTACAGGAGTACTATCCCTCTATTTAATAAACTGCGGGATTGGGAAGGTGGAGATGTTGATTATAGCAGCCCTTAATATCCTGGCTCTTTAGAGCCTGATTGGTTGCTATGGGCAATTTCCATTTTTCCATTCCTGCAGCTTAGTAGATATAGGACCAGGTATGCAGGGCTCCAGATAAGCTGCTACTTCTGATTATTTGTGTCAGGAAACTTGTTTTCCTTAAAATTTGTTATAAGAAAATAAACATTGCACACATTATAGATATCATGTGCCAACAACAGCACTTTCTTGGATTGAATAAGTGTCACATTTATAAGAGGCTTATTGAGTTAACAATGTAACAATAGAACATAAATGGAAAACCCAACCTTGAATCATAATTGTGTAAGTATTACATACAGAGAATCAAACTCACTTTATATAGGCTGCTTTTGAAACTTCCATTGTCATTTGTTTTTTCATCAAACTTTGTCTCTTTAACTTCCTCCTAATGAAAATAAAATATGTGGCATTAAAATAAAAATGCATAACCTGTAACATACAGTAGTACCCTCTACTTGTGCTGTGATATTGCATTGCATTGAGAATAGCAGTAAATGACAATCATGGTTCTTTTATATTACAACCATTGGTGCAAATGGTTGTTTTTCTATGTTATGCTTTTCTATGTTTTTAGAATAAAAAAATACTTCAATATATGAACATTCAGAGAAGAAAACGATTTCTAGTTTCAGAAACATACTCAAAGGCAGAAGCAACTAGATTACATTTCTGATAATTATTTTAACAGCATATTTATATCCTCTATCCTGTCTAAACCTAATGACAGGGTTACAGTTCTAAAACGTTTGTCCATAAAAGATTGTGATTTCACACATATCTTCCTCTTCTTCAAGAACATGCAGCTTATTATGGCCGTTTCTTTCTACATCCCAAGAGGACGTTATCTTACTATATTCAATAAAACAGAATATGATGCTACACCTTCTTTGTGTGACTAAAATGGACATATGGTTACATCAATGAAGGTGCCGTGAATATGTTTGTGCCAATTACCTTTGCTTTTAATTTGGATAAAACATCCAGATTCTTCTTTACCATTATGTGTAACACAGCATCATGAACAGTCAGAAAGATCATTGCAGTTGTGAGGTCGTCATCGAAAAACCCACAATGTTCAAGTTTGTCTAAAACATTACCTGAAAACAGAAATCATTAAGCTTGAACACTGTAATATATAACATATAAAATAGCAATTCCTAAGTGGAACATGTTAACATATATTTCATTCTTTCCATATGAAATCAGTTTGACAATAGTGCCTTTAAGTTATCAGTGTATTCCACGCATGCGATGCGAGCAAATTGGTCCAGTGACTTTGAAGTGCCACAGTGCATGTTGTCATATTGTTCTTGTACTTTTGTCTGAAATTAGTAATTCAACAAAACAATAAAACAACCTATTGTGGAGCACTTACCAAAAGTAAAATATGGTAATGTATACACATATATTAGATTTTATAGATCCTGCTTCTCTTTCAATCCACAAGCATCATAGAAAAGAAAGGAATCGACAATAGTGAAGTCTGAAATCCTAATTCACAGGAATAATGTTGAAACCTACTCACATTTAAAGGGCTCCCTTTACCGGAGAGACGGGGGGACTGAAGTGTTAAGACCAGACTCTGGAGTCTTTGTTTATAAGCGCAACANTCAACACACAGAAATTGTAAGCACATTTTATTGTGAGAGTGTAGGATTGTTATTTACAGAGTACACTATGGTATGATCTTTTCCATTTGAGGAGGAAAATCGTATAATAGAGGACTGTGGATAACAGAAGGCCGTGGAGGAACAAAAAGACACCTACTCCTGCAAAAAACTCAAGTGGATTAAATGTGAGTAGGTTTCTCCATTATTTCTGTGAATCAGGATTTCAGGCTATAATTTCACTATTGTCGATTCCTTTCTTTCTTTTCTATGATGTTTGAAGATTGAAAGAGAAGCAGGACTCTATAAAACTACAGACCTAATATATGGGTATACTTTACCATATTTTACTTTTGGAAAGTGCGCCACACTAGGTTGTTTTATTGCTTTGTTGTATGATTTTGTAGGATATTGGGTATTTATCCCGGGAACTATTCTGTGGAGGCTGCACTAGCGCTGCTGTGACGGAACTGTCTATACATATATTTAGTAATTATCTACTGTGTGTATTATAAATAATGACCATGTCTTTACCTAATAATATTTCAAGTCTCATAGGAACTTTGTTTCATTTGGATATTAAGAAAACCCTTACAATTATAATTGCAGTTCATACATTTTAAGCTTGTGAGCAGGGTCTGCTTTCCTACCCAGTCTGATTGTGACTACTCTATACCAGCCTTTGTAAGTAGGGTGGCAGTTCACTAGATTAAGTACAAATATTTATTGTACATATGTTAACATATAGTATGTGAAAAATATGCTGCAAGTTCAAAACTATATGTGTTCCACTTAGTTCATTTATTACAATACATTTGCACTGCAATACATCCATTTTTTTTATTATAAATATTTACACTTACTGTCTATTCCAGCAATATAGACATCAACGTCAACCTTAATAAATTCTTTCAAAATCTAAAAAAAAGTAATATAACAGGTTATATTAAAATAGTAACCGATTGAATTCCAATACAAAATATTGTTGTTTTGGTTTTATGAAATGATTAATGATCATTAGAAAGTTGTGCTAATGCTATAACTAGAGACATTGGACTTGCGCACAAGAAAGAAATAGAATGAATCAAGCATTTTTGGTCAATTCAAAGCAGCATTTTTTCACAAACCCCCCCCCCCTCTTTTGCCTCCCGCGAAGCGAAAGAGAAAGAAAAAATATCATGCAATTCTTTTGCTTTTAAAATAACATTCTATTTTACATATTTACATTACCTATTTGCACATGCAACATTTCTCAGCAAGTGCAGTAGAAAAAAATCATAGACACACTACACCATTGAGCATATGTATAAAGCCCTTTTTGGGATATATATTGCAATATTAATTATAATATGTATAATGTTGAAACAAAATAATATGCCAATTTATTTACTAAGCAATCACTGTATCTATTTCTTATTATATATATATGTAACGTACAGCTTTTAGGCCTTTCATTCCAGACATATCTAAGAAAGACACTGCTCCAAAATCGATGATTAAACTGTGGACATCTATTTTGGGAACCACAATATTATTAGGAAGATTTCCATTCCAGTCTATGGCGATTGGGAGATCAGCAAGGTTTATAGGTTGGTCCAACTCTTCAATCCTGTTATTGTCCAATTCTTCATCATCAGACTGCTCAGGAATATATGATGTACAAATTTTCTGTAACATTAATAGAAACGTATATTTCCATTGCTTATAAGATAAACTGAAAAGCAATTAAAAAACACAGTAGTTTCCCATAGTGTCGAAACAGGTTAACCCTGGCATTGTACCATTATTAATTGTGACATTTAGGAAGTTATTCTAACCAACAGATATGAGAAAACTTGATCATGTGAGCGTTCACACCTCCAGACTTAATTTTTTTTTTTTTCAAAAGAAGTTTTTATTCGTACACTCAATCAACAAAGTAGAGTACAAATCGCAAAACAATTGTCAATGGTAACAATAGCAGGGTACAAAACAAAGTGCATCAATAAGCATAACAAAGGACACATATCAAAAACAGATCAAGAAGTTGCAACGAGGGAGGTCGCTCAACAGCCATTACCCAGCAGTGCGAGGTGCATAGTTTGGCATAGTAGCCATGCCGTAGTTTGGAAGGAGGAATGAATGCTAGCCTGAACGGCCGGTGACAGTAACATTAAATAAGACTCCCAAGTGGCGAAGAAACTCTCAACCTTACGATCCTTGTCCAGAAGGGACTCCAACCAGTCCATTCGGAACAGGAAGTGTAGTTTTTCCCTGAACAAAGCAAAAAGGGGAGAGGCCGGGCCAATCCATGTTTGAAGGATAGTTTTTTTGGCCGCCGCACTAATATTGAGTAGGTATCTGCGACAGCCTCTGGTAATGTGTTGGGAGGTGGGGATAATGCCAAACAGGGCCCACTCGGCGGTGAAGGGGACATAATTGACCCAGCGGGTCTCAGCGACTTGCTTTATGGACAACCAAAAGCGGCGTATNAGTGGGCAACCCCAGAGGCAGTGCAGCAAATCAGCATCGGCGGCGGCACAACAGGGGCAGGTGGCGGAGGCCGACAAGCCAATGCGGTAGGACTGGAGGGGAGAGAAGTATAATAAAACAATTTTAGGAACATCTCCAGACTTAATTTTGGAACAGATTAAATCCGAAAACGTATCTAAACTAATGGGGGACCGGTGCTACCATTAGGGGCAGAAAAAGCTCCTGCCGCTGCCTCCATTTACTTGCTGGGTTCTGTCATAACCCAGCATGTAAATAGCCAGCCTGGGAGGATGCCTGCTGCTCCTGTATAGATTTGTATTAAGTAATTTGTATTAAGAGAGTAAATACAAAGTCTTTGTGAGTCAAATATATCTGAAACTTACTTGTGTCATTTGAAGTTGTCCTTTACTCAGCAGCTTTTTGATTTTTCTCAGTGCTTTGTTGCGCTTACGTAACACCCTCAGTGGGCTAAAACCTGCCTGTAACAGATATATTTAACATATATTACACATTTGTTGTCCTGGGTGAGAAGGCATTCATACATAAATCTGTGATAATATACAATAACTTACAGCGGATACAAGTTTCTCTCTAAAAAAGTCAATATTTGCAAAGAATATTGGTGAAGGACATCTGAAAATCTTGATTCCTTGTGGCTCATAAATCTGGAGAAGACAAGCATACATTTCAGTGATGTTCACGGTACAAATTCCTTGTGTTGTAAAATACCTTAGATTATCTAGAAATATAAGTGTGAACATACTCAGACTGTACAGGAGTCTGATAAAAAGCCTGATGTTAAATATCATAGAGCAGTAGAAGGCATAAACATTGTGAGGGGTCTGTTGCTTAAAGCAATTGGTATAGTGCTCTGCATTGATACTTAAATATTAACATATAATAATGCTACCAGTAATCATCTCAATAGCATTAGAATTACACAGAAACAAAGAGAATACCGCTATTGGCCAGTAAGTAATATTGCTTTGAATTAATATAAATAGAACACAATAAATATGTGAATTAACCCAGTGATCGTGATAAGATAAACTAGGTTGGTTCACAATAAAAGAAAGGGGTACATCATTTTGTTAATCACAAAAATATACTGTACATTTCTGTAGTCTTTCCTGTTCCTGTAAATGTCAGTTCCAACAATATTGGCCACCTGGGAGCATTTGGGACTGAAAAAAATGAGAAAGAAACATTTCAGATTCAGAAAGCAGAACTGACTTAACATTTATATTAAAACAAGTATTACATTTCCTTAAATAAAACGTAATCGTTATGGAACAAGGGACTAGCATAATGGTGTCGTTATTTATCTGTTTTGGTGAAGAACTGATTTATCAATCGCTGGTCCTACAGTAGATGTTAGAACGAGAAGCATATAAAATATGAATATGTCAGCAGTTTTCCCTTTTATAATTGGTGCCCTAAGACTCAGCCCAGACATTGATCTGGATAATCTATGCTCATACGTTCCTCACATGAGGTGTGCTGATTATGGGTGCTCTGACATTTATATGACAGAAGCCCTATGATAAAACCTTGAAGATGTCCTTCACAAAACTTCAAACTATACAATGGATGTTTATACTGTTTAAAAAGTCAATATACAGTTAATGATTTTCCAGATAAAGTATCCATCTTAATAAAGGGAAAGGCATGTTCTCCAGGGAACAGATATAATGCAGATGACTCAGTTCTGTTACACAATGTTCCAGACAAAACTCTTGGAAGGATCATTTGCGTCACTTCTATGATAGCAGACAGTTTGACTGCTTTGGGTGATGGGACATGCATCTGCCCTGCACTCATGGAGGATTCACCAGGAGCGAAGGTGCTAATTTGTCAGCAGCTTACAGGTTCTTTATAGACAGCACTTGATATCTTAGCGCTGTTCTTTGTTGGCTGAAGGGGAAGTGGAAGGCAGGGTCTGTCAGAGGATAGCACTAAGTTCTGCATAGCCAGTGGCTGTGCTGCACATGGGGCATCATGGTAAAAGTTGCCATCTAGACATTTGAAGACACTGTTGCTATGAGATCTGGCATGTGTGGAACCTTTAAACTATTATACCTGCTCTTGATATCATTAGCATTTTTCCTCTAACATTTTCTATTTTGCTGAACAGTCAATGTTACTTACAATTGTGCACGGAACACCACAGTAAGCAGCTCAAATCCTACTCCAGCTGCCAGACCAAGGTCAAGCCCAAGTAAAACAGCAGCAATGAAGCTAACTACCCATACCAACTGTGAAAAAGAAATAAATGACATTGATTAGTCATACCGATGGTCAGGACATCACTCTCTCAAGTCTCTTTTTAAAATCATCACACAAAGCTCAACATCTCCTGTTAACCAACTACCTACAATTTAGTCATGTATAGGTAAATATATTATACCATACTTTGCATAGCTAAATATGGTATATAGTACCATACATATCAATTATGTCATGGATAGCCAAGCACATTGCACCATACGGAGCATTTTTCCATGCTATAGTTAAATGCACTAATGGCACATTAACTGTGCTAGATACCACTATCTAAATTAGTTAAGGTAATTTACTGAGTAGAGAACTCTATATACTTATTTTATTACCACAGTTATTATAACACTTTGGACCTAGACTAGCAATCATACTATGCAAACAAGCAGGGTCATTCATTACTTTTTTCTCTTCTTTAGAATGGCAGCTGCTCAAACGATTTCAAATGAATACATGATTTTTTATGGATAAATAGCCCTGGCACTTGAACCACAGGAAGCTCAATATTATGACTAAATAAGAAAACATGTACCACTTACACAATCATATTTATCCTTCCGGAACAGATTGGGAATTTCATTAAACTGCATCAACATGCCCTTCAGATTAATAACAACCAGGGCTCCGAGAACTGACTAAAATAATAAATATTAATAAAAAATGTTACACACAGTTGATTTTTAATGAATTATTTCTCAAATGTTTTCATTTTCTTTTACTATTAACATATGATATTCATGTATGTGACAAAAGGTACTAAATACATACAAAAACGTGAATGGAGATAGAAAAATCTTCAAATGAATCAGTAGGAGAAGTAGCACTGATAAAGAGTTTTAAAAAAACAAAATAGTTCGATAGACATAAATAGATACGGGTTCATTATTGGTCCAGACTTGTGGTAACCACAACAGGGTGACGGGACTATTAAAAGTTCATAATTTCTTTATAAATGTATATTTTGTCCTAAAATGTACATGGAGCATTATTTGATACGCAGTATGTTAGACAATATTCACCAATAACAGGGGCAACCTGTGCCTCTCTAGGGCCTAAATATACTAAGCAAGGAGATTGAAAAGTGGGGATGTTCCCATAGCAACCAATCAGATTCAAGCTCACATTCTCCAGTATGTAAAATGAAAAATGAGAGCTTGAAGCTGACTGGTTGTTATGGGCAACATCCCCACTTTTAATCTCCCTGCTAAATAAATTTAGGCCTAGGTGTTGTCAAACTACAAGTCCCAGCATGCTTTGTCAGATATCAACTATGTCTATGCTGTTAAAGAATGCTGGAACCTTTGACAACACCTGAAGAGTCACAGATAGCCTACCCCTGACTTATACTATGAAGGTGTAAGTGTAAATATGGCTATGTGAGGAGTATGAATGAAAAATGAACCAGGGACTCTGGCAAGTAAAAACATGTGTATTGTTAGCTTAAGGATACCTGGCCCTAGATTTGGTATAATAATGATGCTAATGCAGACCCTCCAACATGACCCATTCCACCAGGTACAAAATCCTCTGTTCCGGAACTTCCAGCAATCAGTTACTATGGTAACCGCCATTGTTACATTACTCAGACATCAGTTCGTTCGTTATAACCTGGTGAGTGACAGCTGAAAGCCCAGGAGCGGAGTATTATGTACCTGGTGGAATGGGTCATGTTGGAGGGTCTGCTAATGCATCATTTATTTTTTAAACTGTAAACCTTGGATACTTGGTAAAAGTTTTGAATCCGAGGTATCCTTCAGCTGCCTCCACCTAACTTTTCTATGTCTGTATCTTATTGTGTATTACAGAAGTCTATGTTATGCACCAGAGTGGGCCTGACCGAAACCTGAAGGCAAACAATAAAAGGCCCATATGAGCTCTGGACACATAGAAAGTTTATGTCTGGAGTGCTGTAATTGTGGGCACAGTACATATGGCATTGGATGCACATTCAAGTCTGGGTCAGGGCTTTATGTTTAGTTTAGCAAAAATATATTTTTCCGGTTAAAGTAATGAATATGTTATTCTTATTACCTTTGGCAGTGGTTCAAGGAGGAATCCAATAGCTAAAGCGACAATCATGACAATAATAGCTGATAAAAGGCCTGCCACCTGTTAAAGCATAAAGAACAAAGGTCTGAAGCTACAAACATAACAGATAAATGTGTTGTGGGTCCCTTGTTACTGGGAGAATGAATGCCATTTTTCTATACACTGGATAAGTGTATTATCAATGGAATGATCTGAGACTGTTTATATTCATGGAAGTCTTCAAAAGGTTATATTTAGTCAGAAACTAAATATTTTTTTTTTGCATATTTGCATATTTCACTTTGTTATCTATATTACACATGTGTTATCATGTANACAGTAAATGAGTATATTGCAATCAGTAAATCATTTTATTTGGGAAAAAATACGTTTTCAATTTCACTGGAAATTATATTGAGAAAAACTAATTAAATTTATAAAAACAAAAAAAACCAAAATGCATCAAAGTTATATCCCAGTCAGACTACCAGCAAAAACCCAGGGTGGGTTTTATGAAAGCCCTGGCTTTTAGCTGGTAATCTGTAAGCTGAAGAAGTTTCATTGCCATTGCTTTTTGCAGGTAATTAACAGGAACCTTTTGAATAAGACCATCAAAACATTTATCATGAGAATGAGTTCATTAATGGAATATTCACCTGCGTTTTCCCCCCAGTGCTCTCCTGAACAGCTGACCTTGACAGTGATGTACTAGCAGCAAATCCTCTAAAACAGCCACCAAAAATGTTGCTTAGTCCAAATGCTACCAATTCCTGCAAAGCGATACAATATATACTTAGATTAATATGGAGTGAAGCTTAGAAGATTAAATCCTGTATATACATTCTTAGAGAATAGTAGACATTTACATCAAGATGTTCTAATCTTAGCACTTCATTTCAGAACATATGTTTGAACTCGATCTAACCATGTTTCAACCTGAAGGGTGCAAATGTATTTTAATACTCACATATTGCATAGCTTTATATTTAATCTGTACATTAGAACTGAGCTAGGGAGCAATCACCGTCTTTCAAGTTTGTTTTTGTAAATTAGTTTTGTATTGTATTGTGCAGACCATCAATAAAAATCAGCTTCCAACCACATGGGTAAATTTATCACTGTTCTCAAAAAACGTCAAAGATCAAATGTATGCATATACCACATCTGAATTTATTGTATTTGTCATTGGCTTCTGATAAGGGACAGGTANTGGTCTGTTGTGAATTAAATATGCCATAAGGCGTCTCATTTTCTCTTTTCCTTAGGTTAGGTTAGGTTTTAATAGCCAGGTTGGAAGCAGCCTTTGAACTATATTCTGCTTGAAGTATTAATGATTACTTAATATGATTGCTATCCAATGCTAGTCCATAATAAATAATAGTAAATTAGTAAATANATTTTATTACACAAAATGTGATGGCAGATAAGAACCTGTTTTTTTTTTAACTCACTACTAAGATAAAAGTAACAAGTTTGAATGTAAATGTGGATTCACTCCACTAATCTATGCTCCAATGGAAAATGAATATGAACCTCCGATTAACTACAATGAACTACTATTATGTCTCTTACGTACCTGATTACCATTTATCACATAGTCATGCTTAATTGAATAGACTTTAGCCACAGAAAAGCCTACAGCAAATCCAACAATTCCAATGGAAAACCCATCAGCTACGCAGGTTTCAAAGACTGATAGACTTGGTGCGAGTGGTGCCTGGAATCTATGCACAGCAAGGACAGCCAAAAATTAGGACACGATTATGTGAATTTAAAAAGAAAATATAGAAGACTTGTAAAATGGGGTACATACTACAACTACTGGCCCAAACAACTGATTGGTCAGATAATTGTATGGTGGAAAAAGTAGACCAGTTTGTATCGATGTCGACAGAGTGGTGACCGCTGCTGTGTTAAGCCAATTNGGATGACAAAGCAGGGTCAAGGAGTCTACCCGAGGTTAGAACATTATAAAAGAAACAATATAAAATATTAAGAGAAAAACAATCAGTCATNAATACTGACTATTACTTATACACAAGAATATATGTTTGTACTGAACTGTATAATATTACTGTTGAGCAACTTCTATTACATACATTTAATTAGTGAATACGATGGCAGGTTATCTCAAAATCAGCTAAAGTTCAAAAGCATTGCTTATTTACAGATATAGAACCTACAACTATACTTACCCTTTCGCTAATTTTCCAACAACTTCCACTTTATATCTGACTGCAAAATTAAATCCATATGATACTCCAGTTGCTATAACTGTCTGTAAAGTAAAATAAAAAAGGGGAAAATGTAAATACACAAATGAACAGAAAATACAGATTGTAATATTTCACATTTTAGTCAACAGAACTTATCTACATTATATTTATGCTGTAATAAATTATTGGAAAATGTATCGCACCTGCTTACATTGCATGTTGAAACACAGTAGAAAATACAATTTTGCTTACAATACAGCCAAAAATTAGCAAGTTAGCAAATCAAAAGATATTATGTTGTTTTATTTTAAAGTTTGTTTGTTTTTAGTTTTGTTTATTTTCATATGTCATCTTAGTCAATGTGTAATTTTAGTTACTCACCATTATAACTTCTATAGGGATCGGTACTGGTATCTTGGATTTATAACGCTCATTGATTTCCTTTACAGCAAAAACTACAACCATTATAATTATTGATATAACAAGATCTGCTATATTTGTATTGGTAATGATAGTAAATATTTCTTTCAAAGTCTGCAAAACAAAATCATAAGTAACATTAGCCTGTTAGTGCTTTTGACTGAAGTACAATTAGTAAGTATGTTACAACTGGCGTAGAATATGTATCAAAATAACATATGAATTTGTTGTGTTCAAATCTGAGATGAATTATTAAACAGTCTGAAATCAGAAAGTCTGAGGCCTAAATTTACTAAGCAGGAAGATACAGGGAGATTGAAAAGTGGGGATGTAACCAATAGCAACCAATCAGATTCAAGCTCAAGTATGTAAAATGAAACTGAGAGCTTGAATCTGATTGGTTGCTATTGACAAAATCCCCACTTTTCAATCTCCCTGCAATTTTCCTGCTTAGTAAATTTAGGCCTGAAAGTTCAACACTTGTGTTAGGCCATACCTCCCAATGGGGCTGGAGCGTGGGACACATAAGCCCTGCCCCCGTCCTGGCCACCCCACACCCTTTCTGCCCAAGCCCCACCCCCTTTTGATGCCACGACTCGCAACAAATGTTTAGTAAGAATGAAAAACAAAGTTTGTCTTCTTAGCAGGACTAACTGGGAGGTGGGAGGGACAGCATGATACATGTTCAAATCATCATTTTCTCCATGTTGCTTCATCCTATAATACTCTTGGGGTCTGATCCAGAGTTTGAGCGTTAAGCTGGCTATCCACCAGCACTGTCAGCGCTGCCAGCAGGATGGGGGCGATAATCAGGACTTTTTCCCTGGAAAAATGTCCTCATTATCGGCTCCACTCACTAGAGACAACACCCATTGTATGGACACCAACCTAGAAACCATGGACAGACATGAGAAAGCCTCGAAGAGTGAGCTGGACCCGAAGTTGACTTCCTACCTTAGAGGTTCGGAGGAGTGGTACTTTAAGGCTTGGCTTTGACTCCAAAATCCCTAATTTTTCCCTCCCCCTGAGATCAGCTGATATCCACTAGGCCCTTTACGCGCCCCCCATCCTCCTTTCTTACTGTCTGTTGGACCCCTTGCTGTTTATTATTGTTATTTTCCTCACGTCTTCCCTGCCCCCCATGCTCTACCTTGCTATTCACATTTTTTGTTGTATACTAATCAAAGTGCTACTCCTTCTATAGTTGTTTTTTTTTATTCTTATTTTAATACTATACATGCAAAACATGTTTTGTGATTGTACCATGTTGACTAATTTAATAAATTAAAGTTAAAAAAACGAAATCAAATGTTTTTTTATTTTACTACTCATTACAACACACATTAAAATCACTAGTATGAAAGAAAATATTATAAGGTAATAAAGGTACTTACATAAAACAAGGACAAAGGTCCACTTTGTGGAGGAATTTGTAATCCCAATAAAAACTTTAACTGTGATATTAAAACATGGATAGCGGCAGCAGTTGTAAAACCACTAATCAGTGAATCAGACAAATATTTGACGATAAATCCAATTTGCAGGAGACCTAAAGCCAGCTGGAAGCAAAATAGCAGCAGTTAATTTTAGCGGTGCATTTGATGACTATTAGGGAATAGATTGAGGTGTTCCTGTACCACTGACCTGGAAAATTCCAGCAAGTACTGTCACAGAAGAGGCCACAACAACTCTTTTCTGAAGCAAATCTGGATCATTTGGATCGTCAGGATATAATCGCAGCACTGCTGTACCAACCATTAAACTCAATACAGGAAATGGACCTACAATAAGTGTTATGAACCATTACAATACAACAATAACCCTATACGTTATTAATGGAACAAAATCCAGTAGCTTTGCTTACTATGGCAAATCCTCCAACATGACCCATTCCACAAGGTACAAAGAGTATTTTGTGGAATGAGTCATATTTGAGGGTCTGGCAGTGTAGATTAAACCATATAAACAGCAATAAGCAACAGCCAGCGCCCGGGATACATTCCATTCTCTAAGCCATCAACCAACATCTGTGTTGATGTCAGATTTGGTTATTATATAATATAACACTTGTTTATCATGCATTTTAATGCTATTACATATAATGTTTTAAGTTTAGTGTATTAAAATAAGGAGGCAAATAGCTGTTTATATAAATAAAAAATACTCACCAACTGATATATGCCTTGATGTACCAAGAAAGAAGTAAATGACTACTGGAAAAAATGCAGCATATAGCCCATAGTCTGGGCTTACATTCACTAGAAGGGCAAATGCTAACCCTGTGGATTGAAAAATAATGAAAGTTATGGAAATACAGTTTTTTTTTGCATAGGAACAATATAACAAAATATGACTGTTTTATCTCATATGCATATATCATGAAATCATTACCCTGTAAGACTGCTATCAACCCAGTGCTGACTCCAGACACAATATCACCTAGAATCCAATCCTTTATTTGGTACATGGGGAGCCATGAAGCAATAGGGAAAAATGTAAAAGCTATCCTTTTAGCTTTCTCTTTGNAACATCTGGAATAGATAAAATTTGCTTATTTTTTTTATAATATTGCAGATACTTGCAGACACTTTCATGCTTCTAATATAGACTTATAATAAAATGTAGAAGAAAAAGAATAAATCTGCTATATCTAATTATTCTGGTTTTTTTTAGCAAAAGAGTATTTTTAGATATTGTATAAGAAAGCTTTCTTTATTGTTGTTTGTTTGTTTATTTATTTTACTATGTCTTAATTAAGATGAAGTCTATATACAGCGAAGAAAAGAAGCATTGAAATAACAAGTTGTCAAGATTACACAGTGTCACCCGGTTTACTCAGATACTATTCAGATACCATTACATCATAGGTTTCTAAGTTTCTAGCAAGGAAGAATACATGGCATATAGGAATCAGTTTACCAAGTTTTAACAATGTCGAACATGGTATTATTCTCACCTTGTTGATTCTTTATCTATGCATGAAATTAAATATGCTCCATAAGGTTTTATGGAATATACAACCTTTATAAGAAACCAATGAAAAACTGTCCTTCACTCTTATAAATGTTATCCTATAGTTTCACCTATGATAACATGATCCTTGAAGACTCTGGGGCAAAACTGATAAGCTTAATAGATATCAGTGCTATCATCACAGAAGAAACAAAATCAATAAATATAACCTTCCTAAGAATGCTGCACTCATTTACCTCATCTTCCTACACTTCAAAATAGTTATTATATAATCACTGCACAAAGCATAATTACACGACATTCTGTGACAATTACCTAAAATTTTGGTTAAATATTGAATACTACTACTATTACTACTACTACTGAAGCAGATTAGTGAAAATAGTGGAGTTGATAAATAATAAATATAATACTGGCTTATAATGGCTGCTATTGATTCTACTTCAATAATAAATAAAAATAAATTTAGACCACATATCATATATGTTTTCCCATAAAATTCTTAGGAGATGGAATAAACCAGTTTGAAGTGCCAGTTCTCTTTAAGAGAAACATACATTGTTTGTTAGACTGTGCTCTATATGGTGCTGTAGTCTGTAAAAGGAGGAAACTCAAAAGTGTAAATACAGGCAACAAGCCCTCAAGAGATTGTAGCAATCATATAAAAGATTATGGTCTGGCACAACTATCACAGATAGTCACTGATAAACTTAATAATGAAGATGACTATCCAAAACACTGTTCACACTGAACCAGGGTATTTAGGTGAAACTAGCGTTTCACCCTCATCATACCCTCAACAAAATTAAAATGAATAGGAAAGTAAAAATTTAAGTAAAATCGAATATGAAATAAAAATGATTTAAAAAATAAAATTGTAAAAAAAAGTAATAATATAAAAATAAAACAAAAAATATAAAAAACCATAGTTAAAAACATTGATATAAAAGTAATATAAAATATATTTAAAAAAATAAAAACATTTTTTAAAACAATAATACAAAAATTATTACAAAATAATATAAATAAAAAGAATAAAAAAAATAATAATATTAGAAAAATGTATTAAAAAATAACACATTTAATATTTAGATTTTTATCTTTTATTACAGGTGACATACAGTTGGTGTAAGGGGAGTACTAACAGGATCTGTATCTCCTGAATCAAGTCTAGTGTTGTGCTTCGGGAGACTCCTGTTAGTACAGCGATCGCTGCAGCACTTCTGCAGGATTTCACCTGTTCCTGACCCTGCCCGGGTAACATTACCCGGACAGGGTCCGTTCACACAGGACACTACCAAGGACCAAGCAGGGTAAAACCCTGCTTTTGGCCCGGGAAGTATTTTTAGCTCCGTTCTTACAGAGCGTTGACCGAACTGCCTGGGTAATAGCGCTCTGTGTGAATGGGGTATCTATGGACAAATGTGTTCATGAAACTAGAATGTTCATTGCATGATCCCAGGGCAGAGTTAAAGCAGGCTTGATCTAGCCTGAAGGTCTTAAACTTGAATAGGATCCAACTTACCTCTTTTCCACTGACAAAAAAAACCCAGGTTTCTGCACATAGACCCAGGTATAGTTTGGTGGAAAAGGGTCTCTAGAAATTAAACCCAGGT
>JABWIB010005068.1:0-22400 GCA_016617825.1 Platyplectrum ornatum
TTTCCACTACTCCCTCTGCCTGTTGAAACCTGCTGGAAGAGAAGCTCTCCATGATCACACTAGCATCACCTCCCTCACACTAAAGGCCAGCAGATGAAACAAGATTTAACCAAAAGTCTTCTATAGAATAAAGAGTAACAAGGGAATAAGCATCTTTTCTTTTTCTTTATATAGTCATTGCTGGTGATCAGACCTTCTGGCCTAAATTTACTAAGGAGATTAAAAAGGGGACAAATTTACTAAGGAGGGAGATTGAAAAATGGGGATGTTGCCCATAGCAACCAATCAGATTTTAGACAACATTCTCCAGTATGTAAAATGAAACAGAGCTTGAATCTGATTGGTTGCTATTAGCAACTTCCCCATTTTTCAATCTCCCTGCTTAGTAAATTTGTGTCTGTTTAGGTTTTTTTCTTTTTGCACCTGACTGAGGGTATTTGGAATGAGTTATGACTAATATTGNTGCAGTTTACAATACATTATCTCCAAGTAATTTACAAAATAGCTAAAATGNTTTACTTACTATTTTTCTCTTCTCCCAGTGCAACCAGTCTCTCTAGCACTTTTATTCCTTCCTGAACTACCAGCAGTTCTGAGTTGTTGCTCGGTCTTTTTCTTTCAACAGCCTTGAGATTTTCAACCATTATAGGGGCCAATGCATGAATGTATGGAGTAGAAAGAGCTCGATTGGAGTGTTGGAAAACAGACAACAGGAGCTGGTAAGCTTTAGTCTGAACCTATAAAATGAGAAACATATGATATTTGGCTTATTTGTTAATGAGTAATATGGAAATATGAAAAACGCTTTCAAACATATGTAGTAAAAGCTTTACAATAGTAACATTCTTGATGGCAGCACTTCACACTGCAATTACATTGTATAAGACATCTACACCAAAATCAAAGGGCACATAGCAATGAGGAGCACCTATATCAAACACATTACTTTACATTCTATAGAAGCCTGGTCTGGCACACTTTGGTATCCAAGTAAAAGATANAACAGATAAAAGTGATAAACATTTTCTTTTTTACATTTTTCTCCAACCAAATATATTTTCAGCAGGATATTTGAATTACATTTGTTACTGAGGGTAAAACATTGTTTATAAAATGCCTGCTTAGACACCAATCAACTTTACTTGTGTGATTTACAAGTCTATGCTGCTACCCAGTACTTCAAAGGAACCAAGCACAGTTGCAGGAAAGTAAATTTAAGGACTCCCTTAGTATTTATTAGTTGTGAACTAACCCAGGGGTCACTGGAGTTCATAGCAGCTTTAAATCTGTTGATGCATCCAGTCTGTAGTGATTGCACCCCGATTATNTCTGTGCTTGCAGACAACAGGAAAAGTACAACAGCGGTCAGCATGCTCACTTCATCCGGTGTGTATTTAGCGTCAACTTGAAAATCAAAGCAAACAAAAAAACACCATGTTATAATGGCATAATACACATGAAGAAAATGACTCCTATATCACTAATACTATTCATGAGATTATACCAAACTGTCCCCTTCACTTATCAATAACCTCTGTCAGCACCTGTTCATCTCATCACACACCAGATCCAAAGTGGGAAATTAAGAGGATAACAGGTGGAAANTTACATCTGGATACAAACCACATTCACTTCTCTTCTTATATTCAAACTCTGNATCTGGTTCCAACCATGTTTACAANGATTTCTTGTGGTATTGGTAAATGTCTGTAGATTTGCTTTGTTCCAATGTTCTCTTTAATTATTGCTGTATTCCCATTTTTGATGTCTGGAAATGTTCTTATGTACATGTTGTGTTTCTACTGATTCCTCTTTTGTGTATATTGTGTATTGCTCCAATAAAAACAAATTCATATTCAACCTCTTAGTTTCACTTTCCATACTGGAGAATGTGAGCGTGAATCTGAACGGTTGCTTTGGGCAACATTCCCACTTTTTCAGTCCTGCAGTTTAGTAAATTTAAGCCCTGGTCTCCTCACCCAATGATTATGGATTTTTTTTTTTACCTGGCTGAGTATACTCCAGAATAGACGCTAAAGTGCTGCGCATCAGATCAGTCCATTTCTTCTGAGTTTTTTCAGTCTTAGCCAACTGTGATGTGACAATGGTTTTTATGGCTTGTAAGCAAGCACTAACAGGTGGAGCGACTTGATTATCTGGACACTTTATNGCGGTCTCCTTCAGAACTTTTGTGATCAAGTAAAGAATTGTAGGCAGTATTGTCATACACCCTGTAAAAGAACAAGTAGAATGATTAACAAGTGAAATGACCAATTAAGGAAATGAATGCAAATAAAATTAAATAAAACAACAATTTAGTTTGATCCCTTTGGCTACACATNCACATACTCCCCCTTATCTCCCCAGACTATGTCCTCAGTATAGTGCTTTACCTGAATGAACTCCGAATCTTCCCCTACCCTAATCAATTATGTACCAAAACAAAGCACTTACTAGAACTATTGCTATTGGATAAAATGAAACCCCCCCCCATTATCAGCGCCATAAACTAGAAATATATTCTCACTGAAGCCAAAGTCATCCGTNGCCACAGCAGAAGAGAGGAATAAATGCCGAGAAGTCCTTTTGGCATCCCGCCTAGTTGATTAGACAGGATGCCTGTCAATCAGCTCATTACTTCCTCTCCACATGAATACCTCTTCTCCAGTAGCTCCAGATGGATGCAAGTATATATATATATATATATATATATATATATATATACACACACACACATTTTTTCATGAGTGTCCTGTGTTCTGCAGCACTGGGCACGTTAATCATGAAATTGGGCCTATAATCGTCTATTGTGCGGCCAGCTTAACATCATAGAGAGCTTTCAAGTCTAAGGGAGCTAGATATGTGCAATTAAGATTAGCCAGATCAATGATAATCATCATGAATAACTCTAATTACTTTCTACTAACAAAACTACCTACATGGACAAATATTTACCTGCCGGTGAGCAGAGTGGAGGGAGCTCAGCTAGAATGGTCACTGCAGAAGCTACAAGCCGTGCACTTTCTTCAGAGAGCTGCTGATGTTTGGTCACAGCGTGGCTTGGAGATTCGGACATCTTAGAGCTGAGCTGTGGCATATGTCGTACCAAAATGAACATCAGCAGCTCCATAGCAGAAAACACCAGAGACTTTCCTGGCATCAATCCTCCACTTTCCTCACCCTCACCTAGATTTGTCTGCGTTTCTTTTTCATTTGCATCATCTTTACCTGGAAAAAAAACACAAAGTAGTTATTACACTATAACTGGTGAATCNATTATATAATTATGAATTCTACAGACACATCAATGCTCACAAATTTATAAAAGCAGTAAAGAGCCTGTAATATTGGTTATGGGGTAAGACATAAACCATCTTCCTTACTCTGAACATTTCTTTGATGCTGTAGTTTGTCATNTGCAGCTCTCACAATTTGCTGCACTACTTTAGTGACAAGTAGCTGAACAGAAGTTGGGTCACATGTCAGCAGGAGTCGATGAAGAACATTAAGAAGTTCAACTCCAATCACCTAGGGCATAGCAAGGAAGCAACAACATTGTTAAAAACAATAACACTCCAATGGTAGATAAGGGAAGAGTGCTGGTGGTGGAAATGTGTTTATCTTGTGGTAATAGATAGACAGACATAAAAAAAAAAAAATAGTGTGTTTATGTACCTGGTCTTCTGCTATGTGACATCTTGCAAAAGAAGAATCCAGAAGAATGTGTAGAGCCTGGAGACAAGCTGTGACATGTTCAACGGGCTCCTCAGGTCGAGGTGAACAAAAGAACTGGATGCTGATACCTTTAGAATCAAAACATATTATTTATTCATTATCCTGCTATTTTAAGTGTCAATCATACACCAATAAAATGTTAGGTACCTGAATTGTTAATATGGTTAAAACTGTATTTCTTATCGCTCACCTAAAATCAGATGCATTCTATCTTTGTTAAGCTCCACAAGAGACTTTGGGCTGGGAGGAGTTCCAGGAGGCTGGTTCAATGCTATGGCAGGGTTGCGTTTCTGTTTTGTTTCATCAGATATTTCAGAATTATTAAAACCAGTAGAATTAAGCCAAAGTGCCACAGCATGTAGTATAGGAGCCCAGGAATTTCGGTAATGTAGTCTTGCTGTGTCGATTGTCTCAGGAGTGTAAAACGCCCCACCTGAACATTCAGAAGCATTAAATTAGAATATTATAAGTACATCAACCCCCCCATTCTTCCCAAACCATGATGGTTTCTCCCATTCCTCAGCAGAATTCTTGGTTCAAAATGGTCCAAAAATCAATAAAGATTTTACAAAGTTGACTATAGAATAGATCAATTGAGATGTACACCAAGCATGAAAGTTAAATCCCTACATGATAGATACATTTACAGACCTACAGTAAACAATGTCAATACAAAACATAGTAATACTTCAGATAAAACCATACTGACCCCAGACACTATGTGACACTTAATTTTATTTAGGGTATCCTAATGGTTATCCCATTTTCTACTGTCTTGCCCTCTATAACTTCTGATGGGAGGCTATTCCACTAATCAACTACCTTACAAACAACAATAGAGAAATATATATATAATAAGGTTTCTTATGAAGAGCCAGACTACAATGGGAGATGTCTGCATGAGCAACACAGTTCCAACAAACTGCAATAAGCCGATACTCTTCCCATAACTGTGCAAAGGTTTTGTCTTTGCAACAGTGAGGCGACATCACATAAGACCTGTCCCATGTATAGTATTCCAGCCCCCAACCACATAGAATTTCCCCAGAGGAAACAGAGTTTTGTAAAAAAAAAAAAATAATAATAAAAAAAAACGTATTTGACCAAAGGTGGGGGAGGCGGGGTATCAGGTCTAATACGTCATCTGCCTGGAGTTTCCCCTTTGCCCTCCATACCAAAACTGCTTGATTTACAATTGGAGCTGCCCATATTAACAAGATGTAGGAATAACATCCTGTATCTGGTTAAACCCCTTAGTAAATTTGACAGCTTCCATCATATGCCACTTCACCATACAAGCTTTATTTACACATTTTGTGGCACATTCCATCATTAATTATATATGGCCTTTTTTTTTCCTGAAACATGGCCTCAGTATTACAGGTGAAGTCATGGTGGCAGGAATCAGAACTCTTTCTCTGCTATTAATTCCTAACCCAGTACAACAACATCTGATTTGCATATCACATTGTTTTTTTGTTTATATTTTTTTTTACATAGCTTGCCTACAACTAAGTCCTTATTTTGTCCAATCCTGGACAGCGATGTGCAGATTCTTTCGGGGCCACAGTTCTAATTTCCTGGGGAAAAAAAACTCACCATCTGGTGGGAGTTGGCTGGCAAACTCCGGTGGCAAGGTAAGGAGAGCATAATCCTTCAGCACTGCCAGCCACAGGCGGCTAAGNGTTGGCAGTGCTGACTCCACCAATGAGATCAAGCTGTCTGGAGGAAGCTCATCCGTGTTGTAATCATCATCATCGTCGTCTGTCTTCAAAGCTTTTCTGGGCTTACTGTCTGCTTCTTTTTTAATAGTCATTGCAACAACATACACCTTTCACACAGGATTGAAAACATCAATAATGTTATTTGGATACATAAACCAATAGCATCCACATTTGCTTTCAATTCTTAAACTGTTGTAGAACAAACAAACAAAGATACACAACTCAAATCAAATGTAACACTTTAATACAATAGTACATAAAATACTTTACCAGATTAAACTGAGGGTGATGCGTTAACTCATCATTCTGAGGATTGAATTACTTGCATTCATGCAAGTACTAACCTATATCATGTAAAATATAATATATGCACCTACCTCTGCCCAGGCTTTCAGAACTGCTAGTTTCTCCATAGTTATAGCACTCTCACGGTATAGCTGACTGGATGCCCCTTTTCCTGCTTGTGCTTTGTCCAGTGAGGAAACCAACAGGTTGTGAACTCTGCGGAGGTCATTCAGGTCACTCACCACTTTGCTTCCTATCCAGGCACTACAGACCTACCAAGGGACACACAAGTGAGTGTCCTAACAATTTTCCCCAATAGAACATTGGTCTTTTTCTGATGATATACATTACAGTATTGTAATACCTGGCAGGCCTTTGCAGTGATATCTGAAGGAGTATCCTGTGAAAATGCTGGTCGTAAAGCAGCTCCAACCTATAAATAAAATATACAGCAACATCACAAGATACTAATTTGTAATAAAACATTATGCTATAAGCTATAAAAATCTTCACGCTTGAATAGAAACCATCAGAATCATGTGATTAAAAAGCTTATAGAATTCCATGACTCGAGCAACTCAAGTTATGGCACTAAAGCATTAAATCAATGGCTTCTGTGTATGTGTGTGTGTGTATGTGACATACTTATGTAATTAGCACAATGTACAGGATTTACACTCAAAGAAAAGTGGACTCCCACTCCCGTGTCCTCTCTAGAGTACACTACCTTAAAATCACATGTGTAGAAGGTAACAGAAAACAGCAAGACCTACAAATGCCCAAGTAACATGAATAAACCATGTGATTACTCAATGGTATCACTGGTACACAGTGAATTATTACTAGCATAATTTAACCAATCAAAAACATTTACTTTATTATCTGTAATTCTTACATTTGCTTGATACTGCTCCAAAATGACATGTCCTGGGAATTCTGGTTCAGGAACAGAAGCAAACTTCTTGATGATATCCTCCAGAGCTTGCAGGCCAGCCATTCGCAGCTGGTTGCTNTGGTCAGTGGCAGCCATGAAAGCCATCCGGATAAGGTCAGAGAGGTGTAAGACCAAGAGGTCATCTGTGAAATAACATAGAACAACAGTCTTAGATACATATAAACAAAGTATTTCTGTTAGAAAAAAATATATACTTGGTCTCTGCATTGTGTAAAAATCAAGGATAAATTACAATTACACTAAAGATAAAGACCAATTAGACAATTCGTACTTTTGGGATTTTGAAGTTTCAGTGTTCGGGCAACAGCTAAATCAAAGTGCGCCTTGTTTGCGTTTTCGCACAGCAGGATGATGCGACACAGGCAATCTGCAGCAAATACACGGGTTGCCCATCGGGGGGCAACGAATGGTTTTGATTTATCATCATCTCCAAGTGTGGTAAACATGGTGTCGTCATCCATTTCATCCTTCTTCTCAGAGTCCTCATCCCTTGCTCCAGCTACCAGGCCAGCTGCACCCACATCTATAAGAATGTGAATAGGCGTATTTTAATTAAACATTAAGAGGGTATTCAGTTCCATTAATATTANAACAATAATATTTGTAAGAAGTAAACATTTATTAAAACTGCACTTGTATAAGGTTTTAATGTACAACACATTTATATCCATGTTACAATAATATTATCAGGCTACAGTGGATATAAACAACCATATAATCAGTAATAATACCAGGTACACATTTACCACATTCGTAACTAAGAATAGGAAGCTGGATATATGTGGAAAGATAATTATTATTAAATTAAATAAACAAAGATGTCAATTTGCTATATGACCAAGTGTCCACAAAAAATAGAACAAACACAANGCTGGAAATGTTTAAATTGTACATTTTAATTACAATGTTTGGTTACAAAATTCATTTTTAGTATCATTATTTTTGCAGGAACAAAGGCATACAATGAATGATTTACACTCCAATACGTACCACTGGTAGCTGCCAAGACATCCTTGCATAACAGTAACCAATGAGACAGTTTGTCCACAGCCAAGGAAGAGAGCATGTGACCCAAAGTGTCATGAATGTCTGAGCACAGTTTGCGATCTGTTTCCCGATCCAGCATTCCAAAGAGAACTCCTTCCAGACCAGTGTCAGTTATGTTTATATCTAAGAAAACAATCAAAGATATTTACAATNAATCTGAACACAGACTTGGAGAATTAGTGTAAATAAACTTTGCCAAGGATATCGCATATAACTTCCATCCTGGCAGTGGCACAATTACCACTGCCGACCAGATTACTTCTATAAATGTCTAATAATACAGTTAGTGATAAATGGATCAGCTGAACTATATGAAGTTTNAAAACCTATGGCTGCCCATTTTGTAATGCACTACTAAACAATTGTTAAATGATTAAAAGGTTTTCACTTATTTACTCAGTTGACTTTATTCTTAGCAATTCTGTTTATCTGTACAATCCAAATGTACAAGGTTAACTGTATATAAAAGCATAAAGTATTCTATATAAACTTACATTAAATATATTGGTTTCATTTTTCAAACAATAAAATAGTAAGTTAGAATGGGTTATGAATAAATGTTATGCTTTCTATTGTTCTATTGTGTTCTATTTAAGCTTGTATTCAATCTGGATACTATGGTCACCATAGTTATTGTTGTAAATATTAAAACTGGGGACCTGCAATGGTTGCAACTGCAGGCTTAGAAGCAAAGTGATCCTGACAGCCCAAGTCTAAAATATATGTTTATCTTCTTACTTACTGATGCCACTGCTTTCCTTATCCACTGCGTTCTTTGCNAGGTTCATAGCATATTCACACACCTCTGCTGCCTCCCTCTGGGCCAGTTGTCTCAGGCAGGCTACAGCTGCACGCCTTAGGAGCAGATGGGAACTACCTAGGTGGACCTGCAGGTAATGCATACACCATTTACCAAGACTAAAAGNATTTAACTGTGAATATTCATATTTGTTATCATAAAGCTTACAAATTTTAAAGCTTAACTTTTCCAAATCCAAGTCTAGTATTTTCTTGCAATAGTCATTTATGGAACATTCTGTTTTANGGTCATAGCTTGGCAATATTTTATATGGGAATATTTAAACAGTTAGCAGTAATAAATGAAATATTCTTTTTTTCCAGAGTTGAATAAAAGAGAATAACCACTTATTTAAAGAAAATGCAAACAACAACTAAAAGACATTATTATAGTTGTAATCGAAAGCCTACAAAAAGTAAAAAAAAAACCTACGCATAGGCAAGGGACAAGGCTGGAGAGGTTGACGTGACGNGGTGCAAACATATGCAGCTGCTGGAGGCAAGAAATGGCAGCGGCCTGGACCAGAGAGTCNGAGTGATCCTGCATTATTGCACATCCCACAAGACATGAAGAGCGGATAGTAGATATAGTGGGCCCATTGCCTGTGATAAAACATCAGAAAATTACCATTATAATTGTGTTCTTTATGGTATGTCATTTACTCTACTGCAGTATGATTCTTAACTCACATGTTAATTTGTGAGTTTCATAATCAATGATATAAAAGTAAATAAGTAAATTTTGTTTGATGATTAAATGCACCTATAAAAAGGATACTATTTCATACAGACGAATGGGGAGAAGAGAAGAAGGAATGAATGGGACACTGCACCAGAACTGCAGAAGCTTAGACGGTTTAAAGGTACAGTGCAGGTAAATACAGTAGGGTTGTTGCATACTATGGATTATATTGTATGCTTTGATACAATTTTGTTCTGTTTATATACACACACGAGGCTACCCTACAAAACTACAAAAAGAGTAAGTTTTATCCTAAACATCACATAAGTATCTTATAGGACCATACTAGCTGGATCAAAGTCAAGACCTGGTTTACTTGTCCCGTGACTTGAGTCAAGCTATTTCTTATCTTCTCACCTTGCAACTCTGGACCAACAGTTGTTATAATAGCTCCCAAACACCGGCCCAGACACTGGTGCACCTCAGTATGTGAAGGCGGGACAGTCAGCAGAAGTGTAAGCACTAAAGAAAGGGTAGGTTCAACGTAGCCCCGATACATTGGGCCGCTTGAATCAACTATTAGAGCAAGTGAGTGGAGAGCCCAAGTCTATGAAAAGGATAAAAACACCCAAATCAAATGAATGATTTACTTACACATACAAATGAAATGTATAGTTTGAATAATGTGCAAAATTGCAATTTACACAATATGAAGCAATAAAGAAAATTTTCTGACCTGAACTTCAGGTGAAGTGCCATCCTGAGCCAAGGCCAACAGAATGCTGACACTGGTCTTCAGATGCTGTCCTGACCCAATACCTCCAACATANCGGTGCAAACACCCAAGAGCAAGCGAGTGACCAGTCCTTGACACCACATCACGGGCAGACTTCAGCCTATAAAGAAACATTATGATGTTTTCAAAAATCTCATGTTCCAGAATTTATGTTTTGCAGCAATATAAATGAAAGTATACTAACTTACTTGTCAAAACTAAACTGTGCCATTCTAGCAATGAANGTAGCCTCCCCAACTACTTGTGCCATCCTGCCCAAAGCCTCTCCAGCAGCACATCTTAGGATAGGGTTAGGATTATCCAAAGCACCCATAACCAGGGTCAAGGCAGACTTTCGTACTTCCTCTGGACCAAGTGAGCTTTTGTTTTCTGCCAGGCCCTAAGGACATTAGCAAAAAGATGTACAAACCAATATAAAGCTACAAGCATATACATGAGAAGCAAATTGTACTCACTCCATGTAAATATTATTATAAATACAACAAAAAACTAATGACAATGGGTAACAAAAGGATAAGTGAATGTAAAAGGCAAATAACGGGTTCGAAGTTTGCTGGGATATGATATGATTTTCGGTTACCAGTACCTTAAGTGCACTAAGAACAGCCGTGAAGATATTGAGCTGTACTGACTGCTGGCGAACTCCTTTTGCTTGCTTTACACACTCTGCAAAATGATCCAACATTTGTAATCTGGAAGAGAAAACAAACCCAAATAAGACAACACATTTACATTGCACAATGTTTCAGAATATTTCATCCTTCAAGTGAGGTGCTAATTAAAGGCATTACTTACATTACAATTTTTTCTCTTTAAGAAAAGTTAAATTAATAGTTAATTACTGTTTGTTGCAATAGAGCCTACGTTCTAATTGTGCTGCATTCAGATGTCAGAACTTAGCATTGCGTTAGCAGTGATCAGAGCAGATCCTCATTATGGACCAGATCCAGACATACATACATACATACATACATACTATTGAACTTATAAGCAAGTAGTCATGTTAAATATCAGGGGAGGTAAAATGAATGTTAGTGTTTTCATGCAGGGAGAATTATTGTTGCATGTTGCACACAGATACTGACCAGTGTTACTGTTACACTGTTATTACACTTGGGCTAGGAAACATCATCTCTCACCTGTAATACTGTTTGCAACTAATGAACAAATCACCATGGTTTTGCCCACTTGCTTGTAAAGTTCAATAGTACTTAAGTGTGGATCCTACATCCACAAATCTGTGCGAGTGCTAAGGTGACCATTGCCCTCGCTTACACNGTCTTCTAAGCTCAGGACTCAACCNTAAAAATTTCTAGGCTATCCACACTTTTAATGGTGGTAGTCCAGAATGTCAGACTGTACACGATCTTCCATGTAAGACACTCACCTGTGTTTAAAAGACACATGAGGGAACACCACTCCAAAGAGGGCCACAGATGCATCAATTACAGAAACCCCAAGAGGAAGAGGGCCTGGCACAGCTTCACCAGCTGGGATGCGTAAGTAAATGGATGACGGGTCATGCTCTAGAGCTCCACTTCCGGAGGCACTGTTGGGTTGAAGCTGAATAACATAATTTTAAGTCAGCTATATTGTCATAGTAAGTTTGCTGAAGCATCATATCCATTGAGTAAACTATTTAAATATNATGCTTTTTCATAGATATTGTGGCCAAGATGAACTATAAAGAAACTATTAGCAAATAGTTTCGTGCTAAAAAAGAAAAAAAAAATATACAACATAATCTGCTTGCCTGGTCCTCAATGGACTTATGATCAGTCTCTTGCAGCCAGGATCCCAGCAGGACACTGTCATCATAATGACACAGGGAGCGCAACAAAGATGTTGTAGTGTTTGAAGAGTTGTCTGTTAAGGTGAATTCAGCCACCAGCTCACGTAAAAGCACATTAAAGTTTCCTACACAGAACAGAATAATTCCATTTATAAGTAAAAGGAAGTGACAAATAAGAAGTAAACACATTTTTATTCATATCACAAAAAGAAAAAACATAATATTCATGAACTTTACTATGTTTTTGTCTGAACTTCACAATAAGGTTGTACCATATTCTGATAAATACAAAAAAAACATATAAAATAAATACAGGGCAAATCCGGGAGAAAATACAGCTATATCCAGGGGAGAAGAAATATATTCCTGCAAATGCTGTTACTCAGTTTGTCTATTGCCTAAAAGAGAACANAGCACATATAATGATCTCACCTTCATACGTTTTAGGAGGTAACAGAGCCAGAATGTCATAGAGCCGGAGACGGACCATAGCGGCACTCGCCTTNAGGTGTGCACCATGAGCTTTAATCACTGAAAGGATGCTGAACAGGGGGAAAGCAAAACAGAGAATTGATAATTTCCCAAAACAAGGGAAGGAGTGTTGGTTACATCAATCATCTGGGGTCACAGCTTTAAACCGAGGAGACTGTGCGACAGCACTAAATTGCTGTACATAGAACTAACATTTTTTTTTTTGATCAGTCTTTTTTATTAGGGTTTCATAGAAGAGAAAACAAAAACACAATAAAAAATGNCACTTGGCATTATGAAAACAAGGGAAAAATTAGTGTAAGTAAAGGCAGTATCACAATGACAGTGTAAGTGAACGATTCACATGACAAATCACTAATTATGGTGTTCACTGCCATGAGGAGGAGAAAAGAGAGACAATGTTACACCAATAGTAGGTATTTTTCGTGCAAAGAATCCCAATCTTGTTGATTGACAGCAAGACATGTAATTAACACATACAAGTANTTAAATTACTATATTACAATTCACAATACAAATGGGTTACAAATACAAAATTCTTATAAAATACTTATTTAATTTTCNTTTTAACGATGGCAGCAACTACAATAATCATTTATCAGTGTAACATTTCTNATCCATAATACGATTAAAATGCATTACAAATGTTCAACGTAATTACATTCTTTTAGCCAACGGTTTGTGAATACTTACTGCGACATCATAGTCATTGCACACTCTATAGGGGTCATCAATTTCCGAATCACATCCTCTGTAAGTAACTCAGGACAATGGGCAACAAAACTACGCATAGCTTGAAAACAGAGAAGAATGAATTATTATAGAATGTATAAATAATAATTATTATTATTATTATTATTATTAAAACACTTAATAAATTGTCTTAATAATTATAGAATATATATTTAAAATCATTGGGCCATTATGATTTCCATTTAGCTGGACATGAACCAAAAAAAGAGTAAATACAAATTCAGCTGAAGAGACTCTCTCCCCACTCCCCAGAGCTGACCTCACGTGCTGAGCCTGTCACCTTCTCAGCAAGCACCTNACAATGTCTACCAGAGGTGTGTTCTGTATTGACACATTGGGGTATATTTACTAAGCAGGGAGATTGCAGTGAAATTCGAATTTGGGGAAGTTGCCCATGGCAACCAATCAGATTTGAGTTCACATTCTCCAGAGTGTAAAATGAAACTGAGAGCTCAAATCGGATTGGTTGCCATGGGCAACTTCCCCAAATTCGAATTTCACTGCAATCTCCCTGCTTAGTAAATATACCCCATTGAGACCTTATTCTTACTGCATTGTGGTTACAAGGATGTTGAATTTATTATATAAAGTCAGTAGAATGAAATCTGTATTATATGGTGACCGGTAGAATGCTGTCTTTATGGTATAGAAGAATAATGTCTATCACTATGATAAGGATGATGTGGGAATTGTATAGTGGAGACGATGTCACTATGGCGTGGAGACAATCTACAATAAGGATACAACAATCAAGTGCTGATCACAGATGCTAGAAAGCACTGTTTAAACATTGGATATACACAGTGCAACAGATTGGAAATCACTGCCAAGGCATTGTGCGTGGGTAAAATCAATTCTACGTACTGTAACAGTGCAAATTACAGTTTGCTACCCTGTAGGGTATTACATACGTACATAGCTCTTGTCTGCATTGTGCCTCCATGATACATGATGTACTTGGATAGTATACAACTTTATATCACTGGCAGGTTGCCCATGATATGTGTGCTGGACTACAGGGCACACAATATGTGCTGAATTTCACTCACCTCTGGATCAGCCCCACTTTTTACAAGTCACGTGGAAATTTTTAAAAACACATACAAAAATAACATTTATATTAGACCCACCAAAGATTTCTTAAGCTGTACTGGCCATAAACATCATATTCTTACCACAAAGTGCTCCAGCTCGTCCTTCTAGTGTCACTTGCCAGGTAAATGAGTCTCCTCTAGCCTTTTCAGCCTCAAGCTCCTTCAAGGAACGAGGGAACACATTTCTCCACAGCAGAAGCATCTTTGGAAGGTGGTACCGTACAACAGAGGGTCCTGTGAGGAAATATTGCACAGATGACATTTATGGATTTAAGAACAGTTCTGTATTTCCATGTGGCAGCATGAGATAAAATCAATGATGGAGAACCTGCCAATGTCTTTGTCAACGTAGATAAAAAGTAATCTGTGTGGGATTTTGGGAACAACTAGACCTGTTTAACAAGGTAAATATCATGATCTATTCCTTTCTGTATCACATGGCCGTTGGACAAGGTTCACCATTTTGATGCTATTGAATCAGAACCACTGAAGGGTGCTGGCACTTAATGGATTATAAAAGAAATCTTTAGTAAAGTCCTGGAAGATTCCAGGGATTCTAAAATACGCTGATAGCTGAGGACATGAATTTGGTGCACATGTAGACTATGGAAGCTACTTCCTTTATCACTTCTGGAGCTGCCCTCTATGACTGAAGACAATGGATTAATAATGCCCAGAAAATGTGTCTTATTGCCCATTCTTAATGAAATAGTAGCAGCACAAACAGATGAAACAATTAGCAGGCTTCCACCAACAGTTTACACATTATCTAATGTTACTAATACTGCTAACCAGATAGTAATACATTTAGGAGTGCTTAGGCACAAACCTAATGTCATCAGAGCTCCCAGCAACAGCCACCCTGCCTGAGTGCGCTGCAGGGACAGTCTGCTGTTCTGTGAGGCTGTACGTAACAGGTCCTCNGCTATACTCACAACCATCTGAAAGACACAAATAATTAATTTTAACATTTCACTGATATTATTTCTTGCAATCATGTGCAACAGGGGTATAAATATGTACAATGAATAATTTGGTAGGGATTAAAAGGTGTTGATTTTTTGCTGCCAAGTCACTAATAGCAGGGCTCTAGAAGCTACCATAAAGATATACTGATCCGGTAAAATATTAAAACCTCCTGTCTAACACATGNGTGCAAGGTTTTGTGGTAACTGACACTAAGATGTATGGAAGGGTGCTTAATATCACTGGTCAGGGGGGGTGGTTAGGTGGTTCTTGGTCTGCAATGCTTAGCAGGTAGTCAAAGTAACATCCAATTGAATGCCAGGATCCAACGTTTCCTTACAAAACATTGCTCACAGAAACACCATGCCTTTTTCCCCACAGTGCATCTTGATGTCATATCTTAAACAACATACATGCACAGAGTCATCTACACGATATAAAAGAAACCATGGTTCATTAGATCAGGGCACCTTTGTCTGTTACTCAATAGTCCAGTTAGATACTTTCAAAGGTGGTCAATATGGCTACTTTGACCACTCAACAGAAATGCAGCAAGCTGATATGTATGGTGTACTCTAACACTTTACCATCATAGTCTCTTTATATACATAATTTATATGCATGCCCTCGCATTCTACCCCTCTTTGTTCCAATAATTCAACTTCAAGATCTGACTATTCACCTGCTAATATATCCCACACCATATGAGGTGCAATTGTAATAAGAAACCCAATTATTTATTTCACCTGTCAGTTTATTTATACAGTTAAGTTAATGGCTTTCTTACCTTCCCTTTCGAATGAGGAATACCCAGGGGGCACTGATGAACGCCTCCAAGCAGTGCAGCCATAGCAAAGCTATAACCGCTCACCGCTTCTGGGGAATTCTTCAGATTATTAAGTCTCTCAGCGCACCTATCAAGGAGTGGGGTCAGTTGGAAGGGAAGGGCCACAGCAACACAGCGCAAACACCAAGCTGCCGCAAGCCTGGCTGCCATGCTGGGGTGAAGAAGCACAGATGTCACAGTATCCAAAAGCCCTAAGTCCAAAAAATAAAAAATTGTTGAAACAAGAATTTTACAATGAACATATGAAGCACAGAATAACTTAGGAGGAGATAAACTATGCCCATGAGAATACCGTGCAGTTACCTATGGACGGCTCCTGTATAAGAGGAGATGCAGTCGAGTTTAGACTTTGAACCAAACTGCCCAGTTCCTGAAGGGCACACACCATCACATGCTGACTAGCGGATACATCTGCAGTTCCCACTTTATTTTCATTGTTTGCATCATTCACAACTGCTTCTGCAAGAAATTCACCGCATACATGTGATAATGACAGAAATCTATTTAAATGTAAAGAAAAGTCATGGAGAGCTACTTGAGACTGAGAAGTAATCAGACGCATTGCAAGGAATTATGCTAGAGGAAACTTACCCACAGATTTCATTTGTTTGCCAATGGCCTGGCAGATCTCTTTAGCTGCTGCATTTTGAGCCTTCTCACCAAGCAAACTCCCCACAGTGGCCCTCAGAATAAAGGACACGCATCTGCGGGAGTACACTGCTTCCACGTGTGTCTGAGTGGCTCTGGGATGCGACACAAGGTCAAGGACGTGAGAGAGAAACGTGGCAAAATTGCGCTCCAGCCACTGTCCGCCTAAAGCGGTGACGAAAACTACGTATGCCTGAAACAAGACATAATATGGAAATTCAGATAACAATACCTCTGACTATAAATGATCACACACAGAAAAACAAAGCAGTCAAGTTAGTGACAACAGAGTAATGTCTAATGTACTGAAGACAGTGTGAGAACATAAGAAAAGTGACCAATGTAACCTCCAACAGAAAAATATATTCAATTGCTAAATTGGAAAGAGGTCCCACTTTATTTTCTATACACAACTCTTTAGTTCACACACACAAATACATTTTAAAAATCCAGAACAAAGAAAGTCTGTATCTGACCTGTGTCACACCAACTCGAACTTCTCGACTGACTGACCCTCCACCCTTCAACATTTCTCCTCCACTTTTAAGGAATCCAGAACCTCCACGTAGAAACCCGGTAGTCATTAACTCCAACACTTCTTCCAAGGTGGCTTTCTTCACATTTTGACGCATCACTAAATCAAGAAACAGAACACACACTGATATGATAGCAGGTAGAACAGTCTAATAAGTATTGAGTGTAGGATACAGACCACATGCTGTCCAGTAAAAGACAATAAGTTGCAATATTATTTACTAGCTTTTAATTACATGTTAACAAGTTAATATAAAAAAGATATATATTAAGTAAGGTATACATAATGAAAGGTATTCTGTATTATCTAGCTTTGATATCTAATGTAAAAACCATAATCTCCTACAATACACATTATTTTAACACTTTAAATTGCCAAGACAAGTTCAGAGAGATAACATATTGTAAAACTCTACCTGTTGCCTGTTTTGGCATCAATGCTGTAGCCATAACTGTTCCCAGGAGTTTAGACACCGCAACTCTAACACCATAGTTAGATCCTTCTAGAGCCTTGAAGCAAAGTGTAGCCACATTCTCTAGCTCTGCAGTCCACATAAACACAGCCTCGCTCTGAAGCTCCAACAGGCACTGTGAAACATACCACCCATCAATGTATACTTGTACAGTTTTTGGACCATGATGCATAAAGCAATTACTGAATTTAATCACAATGAAAAATTAAAAGCCATAAAACCGATTGAAGTACAATATGACCCTTCATCAGGATAGATTTAAAAAAAAAAAGAAATTTATTTTGCTTGTAAAATATTCCCATCAACACACATGGAAAACCATATTATACAAAGGTGGGAGAGAAAATTATTACCTTGGCTACAGCACATCGGACAGCCATGGAACGGTCTGTCAAAAAGGAGCGGGTGTTCTTGTAAATGTCTCTGTGACTGGAAGCAGCAGCCCCTCCAAGACCGCTGAGCACCTTCTGCAGACTCATCAGGATTTCACTGCGACCCTGTGACTAGACAAAAAAAAGAATCAAATAAAATGTTCAACCCTCCTGCAAAAGTGAATGTTGAAAATCATTTGTTTAGCCTAGTGAAAGTAATTACTTACTACATATATATATATATATATATATATATATATATATATATATATAGCGCAATAATTAGCTAGGGATAAACACAGCCTAATTTTAGGAATAAGTTATGTTTGAGTGAAACAAAGTTACTTACCTCTGCACTTTTAAGAGACTTAAGTAGGTTATTAACCGTTTCATGGAAGGAGCTACCCAACATCCTGCCCATCTTCTCATAAAATGCACCTACACATGCAACAGCGGCTCTGTAGAAGGCGAAATACATGTAAAATATAGCAATCAGCATCTCTCTGGGAGGTTAAAACCTTCTGCACATCTGTTACATAACAAATATTGATGCCCTTCAGTTCCAAATTGGTGTAAATTTCTGGTTAACAAAAATTGGATAATATAAGTTGTTTCAGAGGCATAGATGAGACTTTCACCAGTAGTTGTTATAATTTAACACACTTCAGATATGTCAAGATCTAATAGGTCTTGGGATTGCAATGACTGGAAGTTGTACATCTAGAACTTGACATATACTAGTAATAAAATGAACCCTAATTATTGACAATTGTAGAATAGACAAGATGTAGCTAGAGGCAGCCCAGCTCTAGCAAACACACANGTCATGCAATCTCAACCCTTGTTATGGCAGGCTGAAGCTGCATGATGCCAGTATGACCTAATGTTATGCCAGCATCATCATTTCACACAAATCCAGACACTGTACAACAGAAGAGGGATGAAGACTTCAGATTGTAAGAGAATGTAGGATGATGGGTATCTGCTATGTGTTACAATGGTAGGAAGACTGACTGAAAGCAGGGAATAAAAATGATGTACTATTCTGTAACGTAGTAAAAAATAGGTGTAAAATCTGTAGGAAGGTGTAAGGGATATGTGACATGCATAAGTGTTGCCATGCTCAGACTTACAGCTTGGTTGGTAGATAGGCAGCAGTATCATCTTTGCTCTTGATCATTTCATTGCACTTGTCCAGTGTTTGGAAGACAGTGTAGGTGTCTCCAATACTATAAAGAGTGGCAAGATTCTTGGCTAGTAGTTTGCGGGTAGGTGGCCCTGGGGAGCTACTTATGAGCCCTGTAAGCTGTTCCACAAGTTTCTTCTGGTTCTCCTTGATATCAGTCTGTGATATAAACAAATATTTATTATACAATATAGAACACTGTACTAGAATTACAGAGTGCAAGTTAACTATGTACTGTAAACTAAAAGTGGTAATAATATAGTTAAATTGTAGACAGACAACAAAGTGAATCCTAATGGATTTCTTTTATTTAGCATCATGTAGCAAGTTGCTTTCAGAGGTCCCATAATACCCTTTAAAGGTGCTTTCATTACCTTTTGCATGGTTTTAATATTCTCGTCATTGGTCTACATATGAGACTGCAGCAGTCAGGCAAACCATGCATAGAATGCTATTATTTCTAAAGCTGGCCATACACTATAAGATAAATTGTTCCAATCGAAAGATTTTTTCAAGAGTGGGCAAAACCATGTTGAATTACAGGGGAGGCAAATTGAATTAATTGCAATCAGTATTACAGGTGAGAGATGAAGTTTCCAGCCCAAGTCTAATAACAGTGTAACAGTAACGCTGGTCAGTATCTGTGTGCAACATGCAACAATAAAGTATTCTCCCTGTATGCAAACACTGACATTCATTTTACCTCCCCTGCAATGCATCATGGATTTGCCCACTCTGGAAAAAATCTTTTGAGTGGAACAATTTATCTTATAGTGTATGGCCAGCTTAAGTGATATATTGTTGTCTCACAACTTCACAAATGCAAGGTCATCTAGAAATTAGATTACGTGGAGGACCAACTATCAGATTATCCATGCTGTTTTGACTGTGCTCCTCTGCTGAAACTACTGGAACAGAACTCGATGCTGACTGATGCCGTCATATTAACAGGTAAATAGGGGCCTTAAGGCATAAAAGCATTCAGAATCTGCCTGAGTTATTTAGAACACATGTTTGATGAGTTGTCTAGTGGTGATATGCATTTATGATACAAAATATATAAAAAAAAAAAACTAAACAAAATAAAGTACAGATTGCAAGAACGTTGCTTTTACCTTGTTTGCAGCTATGAGCACTTTATCTAGAAAGCGAAGCCACTCAAATACAAAAACTGACTTCTTGGCCTCTGTAACCTGGGCCAGTGCATCTTCTTTTAGGAGTAAACTGTGTGCCAGCTCCATATCTGCTTTTATAATAGGTGTAAAGCTCCTGTAAAACAAGAAAAATATTTCCTCAAAGATTTCATGTGAAAAATAAAATACTTTACATATGTACAGTACACTTATTTTATGTGCTGGACAGAAGTCGTTGCTATCTACATAAAGAGATCTATGATTCTTTCCTATTTGTTATAACACATTATTGTTTACTATAGGAATTAGAAATTTCCTAGTAAAGAATATAGGGGAAAAACATATGTGTGTGTATATAACAGGAAATATTAAAAAAATAGATATATCAATTTATTCGCCTGAAAAAGGCTGTAAATGTAGTACAGACACGCTGTAAAAGACAGGACACACACAATCAATCAAATGTTTGGAAACCAGGCTTTAGTCATAGATATGTATGCATTATACGTTTAATGCGTACATATCTGTAACACTACAGTAAAAGACATCTTAAACTGCAAATCACTTAACGTGGGCCCGATCTACAGGTGATTGCAAACCGTCACTCGTGATGTACATGTAGGCTGGAATGGTACCTGTGGATTTGTTCCAAGCATTGCAAGTAATGCAGATAAAGGGTAGCAGCAACAGGGTAGCACACTAATGTACTTTTGTAAAAAGAATGCGGATACTTCAACAGCAATGTGAATGCACCTAAACATTACAAAATAATGTATTACAATATAAGGGTTTCTGTTATAACTGTGTGTGTGTGTATATTTTATATATAAAATTGACACCTGCAAAACACTCCAGCAGGGATTGTATTGGTTTTGAAGTATTACAGTCTAACACAATGATCTGAAATAGGCAAGTTAAGTGTCATCCCCCTGGCATTGTGGCTGGTGTAAATGTTTTGACATAACCAGTGACACTATATCCATCTGTGTCTGGGTCTGTATATGTGACTCTCAAAACATGCACTTCAGAACGTAAGCTGGCAAAGCTCAAATCCGCTCTGGTCTGGATTAGGTGCAATTCTGTGCTCTTTGTTTCTGACAACATATAGTACAAAATCATACAGAGATATGCCTGGTCAGCTCACACACACTCACCCCAGGATTGCACCCTGTATCAGTAAGATTGTTTTGGGAATCTTACTGATACGGGGAATCTGTTGCAGGGGGTGTGCTCTACATGTAATTGTAGCTTCACTTACATTACATACACGTACGTACAAACAAATCATATGCACAATGATGGATATGCAGAACAATGAAATCAATGTATGGCCGTAAAAATGATACCCATTGTTCCAACACATCTAGGTGGGAGGACGTAGTAACAAGTGCTTGCTCTGACTAAGAAAGAATGTTCTGCAGATATCATGACATTCTAAACGAAAATAAAAAGTAAAGTTCTACATTTCAGTCAGTTTTTTTACAATTTTGTAAACATACATATTGATTACGAATTGACTACTGTAAGCACCAGTATATGAAACAGTTTTGTAATGCTTTATACAACTCAAAAATGATATTAAAGAGAGTAATAGAAACAATAATAATAATAATAGATTTGAGGATGGAAGTAAAATAAAATATGTTTTCCAGAAATAAGCAACAGAAATAAAGTATATTACTGTTATTATGCATCTCATTTTATTAGTGTATCATCCTACAACGCTACTGGCAACAATAACATATTCATAGCATCAGTAAACATTTATTTTAGAACGCTCACTGCACCTTTGATGCTGACAGCCAGGTAGTCACCCTGCATCTATGGAATAACTAGCCTACTACACAAACATGCAATGAAATAAAGAAATGCAATTAAAGAGCAATGTATAAACTGCTTCATCTAATGAAATTTTGCACTGAACTTCAGAGAACATAAAATGAGGCACGTATACCTGACATACCTATGTGAGGCACGTATACCTGACATACCTATGTGAGTCACGTATACCTGACATACCCATGTGAGGCACGTATACCTGACATACCTATATGAGGCACGCATACCTGACATACCTATATGAGGCACG
>JABWIB010005068.1:23030-35611 GCA_016617825.1 Platyplectrum ornatum
ATACCTGACATACCTATATGAGGCACGTATACATTAAATACCTATGTGAAGCACATATACATTATATACCTATATTAAGCATGTATACATTATATGTTCATATGAAACACGTATACATTATATACCTATATGAGGCACATATACATTACATACCTATATGAGGCACATATACATTACATACCTATATGAGGCATGCATACATTATATGTTCATATGAAACACATATACATTATATACCTATATAAGGCACATATACATTGTATACCTATATAAGACACATATACATTGTATACCTATATTAAGCATGTATACATTATATACCTATATTAAGCATGTATACATTATATACCTATATGAGGCACATATACATTACATACCTAAATGAGGCACATATACATTATATACCTATATGAGGCACATATACATTACATACCTATATGAGGCATGCATACATTATATGTTCATATGAAACACGTATACATTATATACCTATATAAGGCACATATACATTGTATACCTATGACATTTATATGACACCTGGTATGCTAAGACTGGCTATAGTAGAATCTTGTCTTCTTAATGTATCTAATATATATGAGAATATATGAATGAGCTACACCAGGCTCATCACCTGTGGTTAGAATATTACCCAGCCTAGCAGGTACAGTAGGCGGCCATTACCTCTGCTGGAAGTTGTCAGCCCCCAGGATACAGCAGTCCTGTCATACACAGCATCCACCTCCAGGAAGCCCCACTGCGTTCTCACTCCAAAACGTCACCAATGTCAACGTCACCCATACGCGACACCCCAGCAGTGAACTCAACGCATGCCTGATGACGCAACAACGTAGGAATCAGAAACGGCCATTATTACTAGGGGCAACCGAGAGAGCACAATCTTAGCAACAGAAAGCTTGACACGGTCGGCAAACACGTAACACATATTTGCAACAAACGTTATCTAAATTTAGATTCGTAGTTAGGTGTGATGTACGTGCCATGAAATGTAATGACGGGCGTTCTGTATTGCCCATGACCATCATGGCGGAAGGTTGTTACATGGTCTAATCCAGTGACCCATTTAGCTGCAGGTTATTAGAGTTTCTTTTTGCTTTAATGTGAGTTTATACTGTAGTAATGTGATTCTTATACAAAATGTAAAGGACGTAAAGGGCCAATGTCGGGTATCAACAGGTGTAGCATTTATATATATATATATATATATATATATATATATATATATATATACATACACACACACACTAATGGTATTATGTAGCTTGGGAATTGTGCATTGACATATGTTAATAAAATGCATGGGCAATGGTTAACACTGTGTTTTCATTATCAATATGATACATTACAACCATGCTATAACAAAAATCTCCAATTTGTTTCTACATACTGTATTTAATCATGTAGAAAATACAAGTTATAGTTGCTCTCGATATCATTTTTAAAATCTCTCTAGAAGTAACAAAGAACCAATACAGTACCTTGAATTAAATTTAGCCACTAAACGTAAAACGTGTCCCTGTTTTAAAGGAAGACTAAGATGAAGAATATTTTCAAGGGTGTGCTAATGCTAGAACTGGCAGGCGTTGTTGGCGTATACTTACTGTACCACAAAATGGATTCAAGCCAAGGTTAGTTTGTATTGCTTACCAAATTTACCATTTATGTATTTTACTCAGATTGCGTGACGTCATTGTCACCTCGGCCTCTGCCCAGTGATGGTGACAGTGTGTTAGCAGGACATTTGTTATGCTTACAAACAGTCCAAAACCATGTTCTACAACAGGCTTCAACAACGTGCGGCCCTCCAGGTGTTGCAAAACTACAATTCCCATCATGCTTTAACTGCTTAGACAGTTTATTCCTGACAAAGCATGCTGGGACTTGTAGTTTTGCAACACCTGGAGGGCCGCAGGTTGGACAAGCCTGTTCTACAAAGTCATTGGTTTGGTAACACAATAGGAAAGCACCATTGTGTGCACAAACAATAAAACATGCCTAAATTTACTAAGCAGGGAGATTGCAGGGATGTTGCCCTATAGCAACCAATCAGATCCGAGCTCACATTCTCCAATATGTAAAATGAAACTGTGAGCTTAAATATCACTTTTCAATCTCTCTGTAATCTCCCCGCTTAGTACATTTAGCCATATATGTCTGCATATACTTCATATAATTTTATTTTCAAATCTGTAGTTGTAAAATAAAATTTTTCATTTCCTTTTTCTTTTAGACTTCAGGTATACAATGAACAGTAGATTACCTGCCATTTTAGAAGGTAAAAATATTATTTCTTTTCAGTTGCATTGTTATGTTGAGATTTAGTATGTTTAGTATGCAAGGTTATCACAAATCATATTATTTGATGTGATGTATATTTAGAGATACTTTGACAAATGTCTATGTTTTTATTAATATCATTTTAATTAGTGTACTATAAATCCAATGAATGGGCTGGAATACATGGGAAACGGGAGAGGGATTCACTAGCTTGGAATACGAGGAATAACTAAGTAAGTTCTATTTTAACCCTACACAAATAATTATTTAATTTTATTTGCATAAATATGTTCTACAGGTACAAGTTAAGGCAGCATCCAACACTTTATTTTTTAAACAGCAAACATTAGTACCAAAAAGTATGGTAATGGTAGACTGGAGCACATCAAGGGCATATTTATTGACTGGCAAGGGTTAAGAAGGAATTTAGTAAACCTGCCTGAAGATGTAAGTTTTAAAGCAGCACATGAAAGTTATTACAAAGAGCTATTCAGAAGAACTAACACTCGGTCATACCCAATAGGATTACATGAATGCAATGCTAAAGTCTGTGCGTGTGAGGGTAGTATATTTACATTTGAAACTGAAGTACTACCTTAACTTTTCCACAGTGTACCTGGCTCTTAAGGAAAGGAGGCTCATGCTAGTTGATGACACTAGCAAACAAGTGCCGTTTGCAAGGAAAATCTATCTGGCTGCTGATTTCAATATAGACTGTACAGTAGACATCAAGGGGTGTCCGTATTTACTAAGCGGCGAGATTGCAGTAAGAATAGAAAGTGATTTCATTTTACACACTGGAGAATGTGATCTCGAATCTGTTTGGTTGCCATGGGCAACATCCCCACTTTTCAATCTCACTGCAATCTCGCCGCTTAGTAAATATACCCCCAAGAGTCATTGATTTATTGACAGGTTCAAATTTTATTAGCTCAGTTTGTGCAAAAACTGCACTGTTGCCCTTACTTGCCAGGAAAGCCAGACCCTAACATTCACCCCTGGAGATGATAAATGTCACTGCACACATATCTCAGACTGGTGTTCCAAACCTTTATTACTGTAATAACCATAGTTCAGAATAATAAGAAAATATAAGATCAACAGCCTGTGACACAAAGCTTTATTAACATAAAGAAAAGCCATTGACAAATATGTGATTTTGGCTTTTAGACAGCATTGTTTGTGTTGTTTTTTTATAATGTATTTAAAGCTTAAATGTAACTTATTGTTTTGCAGGTTTTGCACATCCTCTAGCATGTATCTGCTAGATTATTCAACATGGATTTTACATCATCAAATTTTTCAGTACCTCAATAAGACTATTTAAGTTTTTTGCCTTTGAAACATTGTTTTTTTTTTTAATATACCGGTACATGCCATATTCAAATTTAATTTCAATGTTCATTGAAGTTACAGTTCTACATATAATACAATAATTGGAATATGATTGAAATCAAATCTTGCATCTTAAAATTGTTTCTAACAGTAGATGTGCTGGTAGTCTTGACTCTTTTTTAGTAGGCATGGGGCCAGATTACACTCTCATGACTTAAGCTGGCCATACACTATTAGGTAAATTGTTCCAAATGAAAGATTTTTCAAGAGTGGGCAAAACCATGTTGAATAGCAAAGGAGGCAAATTGAATTTATTGCAATGAGTATTACAGGTGAGAGATGATGTTTCCTAGCACAAGTCTAATAACAGNGTAACAGTAACNCTGGTCAGTATCTGTGTGCAAAATACTAAAATAAAGTATTCTCCCTGCATGAAAACACTGACATTCATTTTACTTCCCCTGAAACTTTGACTTCCGGGGTCCAGCTGGCTGTGGACCTTATTGTGGCTTAGATTGAATGACTGGATTCAGGGGCAACTGAGGAATGGAGTTAGAACTTTCTGATTGTATGTAAGCAAATTCTCAAATCAAATTCTCTGTTATCTCTGTTATGGAAAGATTTGGGTTTTGGAATATCACCCATGATTAGCAGTGCCCCCCAGATGCATGCAAGAGAAAATTTGGTTAATTGCTACTCACTGCTAAATCTCTCTAAAGACATTTGGGGACACTGGCTCTAAAGGAATTTGTCTTATTCTTTATTTATCCTTTATTTCCTTTATCAATTTCTTTTTCTCCTTGGACTTTATTACACAGAGAGTGTGAGAGAGCAAGTCTAATAACAGTGTAACAGTAACGCTGGTCACTATCTGTATTTCCCTGCATGCAAACACTAACATTTATTTTACTCTTAATCTTTCGATTGGAACAATTTATCTTATAGTGTATGCCCAGTTTAACAGTTTATTCGCTGTGAGTGCTGTAAATATTCAGAGAAAAGGAACTACAGGTGAATATTTCTGCAGTGTCTAATCACACTTTATTATCTGGTTGCTTGACAGGCAAATTTGGGGTTGGCTAATGCCAAGAGATGGCTTTCTACAAGAAGTGTAGTGGAAGAAAAATAATAGTGTATGTTGCTTTTAATAATGCTTTTTTTTGTTTCCAATCCCTGAAAAATTCTGGTTACAGTGTACAAAGTCTAGTGATTTTTTTTAAAGCATAATCCATCAAGAGGTCTTTTTCTGGGTGTAGAATGGAAGAACTTGATTGTCACTTGACGTACACCTTTATGATGAATTAAAACAGACTAATAACCAGGCAAGACATTGTGGATGCAAGGCCCTACTGCCATGTTACAAGAGTAGAAGATGTTCTAGCAATAAATGGCATAGGGCAGTGGTTTCCAAACTTTCTCAGTTGGAAACACCCATAGAGTCTCTATATTTTTTCAAGACACCCCTAAGACAAAATAATTACCACGCACGCATATTTTGTTTATTTTATTGAGTCAAAATAGCATAATATCTCTTTAGGTAAAGACATAAATACTTCAGGTTGACATCTGTTGCACCCCAATGACAGCGTCACAACAATCCAATAATGGATTCCATCAGTGGCGTAACTTCATACCAATTGCCCGGAGGCAAGATAAATTTGTTGCCCCCACCCATCCTCTGCACATGCGCTGTGCAGTCTCTCTCCCTACAACTGCCTTCTCTCCCTCCTCCCCCCTCCCTCGTGTAAACAAACTTCCCTGTCCCTACATGCTGCTTCACACTGGGTACATCCCGGGTCACTGACACTCTGCTCTGACCACATTAATTAACCATTCATCTCCCTATAACAGCCCATCTCTGCTCACAGTACACCTTCCATATGTATATAAATATGTTTGTATATATATATATATATATATGGGCGCCCGGCAGCAAATGACTCCACTGCCTCCCGGAGTTCCGCCCCTGGATTCCATATCAATGCTGAGTCTTCAATTTGAGAACACACAATATAAAAGCAATTTAAGTATTATTATCCTTAGTATATCATCAGCACATGGTCCCCTATAGAGAGATTTAAGTAATAAAGAAATAAAATTCTTGACAAACTTTTCAAGTACAAAAAATATTCTTTTATTCTTTATTTCATTTAGTTACATTTTTTTCACATGACTAATACAAGATAAATATGAATTATTAAAATTTCATTAAAAATACCCATTAAATCTGTTGATTTCATATATTTCTTAAGCTGGCCGTACACGGGAACGACTTCGTTCCCGTGGAAAATGGGCACCGACAAACGGGGTGATTTTCCCTAGGTAAAATCACCCTGTTTGCAGGCCATCCACGGAACGATGTTGTTCCCATGATGGCCAATGGTGGGGGGGAAAAATACCTAGCTCCTGCTCCCTGTGCTGCGGCGTCTCTATCCTGCACGGAGAGGACGCTGTATATACAAGACACCGTGACACATATACAGTGTCCTCTCCGTGCAGGACAGAGACGCCGCAGCACAGGGAGAAGGAGCTGGGCACAGCTGTGGTGCCCAGCAAAGACATCAGAAAAGTGAGTATATTTTTATTTAATTTATTTCTTTTTTTACAGGTATTTTTTTTTTCTAAACAAACGAACATCAGTGGGGAAACTGTTTGATCACCGATGTCGTTTGTTTAGGTTTCCCGGCGTTTAGTCGCTGTTGGGGGTTTTCTGTCGTGGCCATATACGGGCCAAATTTCATCCAAAGCTCATGATATTCGGCCCGTGTATGGCCACCTTTAGACTAACAGAAAGCCCTTTTAAAGAAAAATCAGTTTTGAAAGGTAATTTAAATACTTGTTGCTAGACATTCACTAATATTATGGCTCTCTCCAAGACATTGCTTTCTCCAGTCAACAGGATTGTTAACAACAACATTTGCAAACAACAATGTAGCTGTATTCTGCACACAGCAACAGCTTTTTAAAGATATATGTAGTACGTACTGTAAATAGACTTTCACCTCTGACTATATGATTTAATGAATATCCATCACACAAGAGTAGAGACAAAAGGAAATGTAACTGCTTCACAACATGCATTATAGCAGAAGTATGTAACTGCTTCACAACATGCATTATAGCAGCAGTACAGTCTGATTCACTCCCTGATTATATATATATATATATATATATATATATATATATACACACATATACATATACATGGATGTGTGTTTATTTCAAAGTTATGTCCCAGCGTAAATTTGGAATGCCTGGAGCAATTTACACCAAACGTCATACACATGATTTACAATCTGGTGAAAATACTGTGGGGATATGACACACCTAGCACCTAAAAATTACTTCTAGCACCCAAAAATTAGTGTAAAATACATAGTTGCTACCACATGACCAGTGTGCCCATGAGACTGAGAAACTGTTGGATCAACTGTCACTGGAGTCTCCGCTTACTGCAGGGTAAACATAAAATACTTTCTGAAATAAATACTGTACTGGGGGTGACATTGGGGTACAACAAAAATAATCCAGTCCATAGCCAGACCCAGCCAGACTTTGAAAGTAGGAGTGTAAAGTTACACCTGAGTAAAACCATGATGAATTGCAGGGGTAAATGTCATCTGTTGGAAATAGTTTTAGAGGTGAAAGGTTATGTTTACAGCACAAGTCTAATAACATTGTAACAGTAATGCTGATTAGTAAATGTGTCCAATAAGTGAAAGCAAGGTATTCTCCCTGCATACATAGAATAACTTTCATTTTACTACCCCTGAAATTCAACATGATTGTTACGGCCTTAATTTTGAATCTGGTCCATGGTTGGTCAAGGTGTATATTTATTTTGCTGCCACAGGCAAGCACTTGTCAGAAAGCACTTGTAACAATTCCAAAATTATCATTTACACCAGACAATTATTTACTAAAAATCTACACGGTATTACAAACACCATCATATATACTTTATATCATCTTGTCTTTCCTTTTTTCTTTACACATAAATACAGCTTCATTGTCTAGGATGATAAAACTACCATATCATTACTTGGGATTTCTGGTATATGGATATGTCTCATTATTTAGTGTATGAATGAAAGGGAGACTCTGAGCTAAAATATTTTTTTAGGAAAGCAGCTGTGGGTCTTTGGTCTGGCTTCCTAGACAACATTAAGTTGATGACTTTTACCTGGAAGAGAAGCACACAGATGAGTAAAACTGTGCAACATTTTCCATTAATCAAATAAAAAAAAACCCCCAACAAATCTTTTATATTAATTACATTTGACCACAATTATTTTTTCAAATAAAATAATATATGTTTCTTTGAATTAAAATCTAAGCCACTTTAATGGCTTAATAATAGGACCATAGCCAAATATTTGAGAATAAGAGATGGAAATGTACACCTGGGCATGCACAGGAATACACCTTAAACATGTTAAATTGTATGGAAGGCTCTCCATTCTCGTGCTATGTTTCAGTTATTTACCCTCCTTCACCCCGATATTTGGATGGCTTTGTACTATTTACGCTTGGAGACCTCTGCCATTCTATATCGGATCTCATGTGGCCATATTTCAAGACTTATTTACTCTGTAAAAAAAACTTTTTTTTTTTTTTTCTTCTGTACCTCTTCTTGTTCAACAAAAATATATATACAAAAAAATGCATGGGAGGCATAGTTCATCTAGATTATTATAGTTGCGAGGTGATGTTCCCTAGTCCAAAATTAAATCCTGTCATTATCTTTGTGCGTTAAGCAGAAGCAAATTATTCTACCTGCATCCCCAACATGGTTTACCTAATTTCCAATTATTATATGGGATAACTTATTGACTCTGGTATAAGCCTCTGCCCCAGTATGTCTGTCTGTCACCCCTGTGAAAGGCTTGATGGATCATTGCCCCCATAGAGACCAGAGACAATGCATCCCTATATCCTAGCTGCTATAGATCTTCCCCTATATGTCTCTATTGTCCCCCTCTTTACTGCATGTGCAGGTAATATTAAGAAATGTAAAGCTCCCGTGCCATGCTGTAACCCATACAGCACACTATCATGCCTGTATCAGCTGTGTGGGCTCAGTGTAGTGGGCGAGTGGCATGCTCTCCCCCTCCTTTACCTTAGCTCCATCTTAGCTCTGAGCAATGTGTACAGCTGTGGTATCTGGGGACAGAGAGGAAACCGCTGCCACACAACAGGAGACCTAAGAGGCTGCAAGTTTGATTCAGCTATGTGGACTGATAACTAACGCTGACCCAGCAGCGTGCTCACATCCCTGCATACACATACAAAACAATGACTCGAGTATAAGCCGAGGGGCGCATTTTCACAAATAATGTGCTGAGAAACTAGCCTTATACTCGAGTATATACAGGATATATAATATATATGTATGTATGTGTGTATATAATACCCTAGATATATATTACTACACTTGAAATGCTACTTGGACCAGATCCAGTACAAGCATAAAGTTATGCTTGAATAAAACCATGTTGAATTGCAGGGAAGGTAAATGCCATCAGTTTCAAACAGTATTAGGGTTGACAGATGATGTTTCCAACCTAAGTCTAAATAACAGTAATCAAAAGTAAAGTATTCTCCAGGCATGCAAAGAATCACATCCAATTTACTTCTCCTGAAATTCAACATGGGTTTGCCCAGGCATAACTTTCATGTCTGGTCTTTTATCTCTACTAAATGCAAAGGTTCAATAACATAATAAAGCACATGAACATAATAAAGAAGATGTATATAGTGATCTTACCTCATTGACAAACTGTTTTTTAAATTCTGGAGGTAGTTCAGCATTCCGCAGTTTCTCCCATTCCTAAATGCAAAAGATTAAATAAATGATCTATCTAAGCATCATTGTACCTCACAAAGAATAACTGCTTGTCCTTATACAACACACAGTTCAGTCAGCTGTATATATATGTAAGTTTGATACTACTTCATCAACACTATAAATAAACTTATTGATAGTAATAACCCATTAACTACAATAAAATGTATGAACCAAAATAAGTGTAAACCAAAACCAAAAGTTCATTTTATAATAATAATAAGGGGCCTGATCTTCCTTTAATAATGACAGTATCAGAGACATTTGTTACTGAGATTTAATGCAATAATCCTCTCTAATTATGTTTATGATCACAATTGAGTAAATAATATATGAAATACGTGAAGGGCTGACTGATTATACAACCAACCAATGAGCCTCGGCTTACGTATATGAGGACGGTATTCAGAAGTTAGCATCTGCTACCAGGGGTATGCAGTGATAAATGCCGATCTACGCATGCCCGCATCCTCATGTCTCCACATCCGTGATATTAAAATGAGAAAAGGGGCGTTTCTCACCCCCTTCTCTTATTTGAATATCTGTTTTTTGCAAGGATTAACCCTGCTAATTAACACAGAACTTACACCATGTCCAGAATTGGTGTAAGTTGGCGGTAAAGCTCTGAATGCATGTCTGTACTGCGTTATGAAAGCTGCCCAGTGCAGACATAGCATAAAAGCCGACAAAATACTGTATATTGGCGGCTTTTATGAATGAACATACCTAGTAAAATATTTTGTTATTGCTGACAGCCAGCATTGATAAAATATTTTACTATGTATGTCCATTCATCACAGTATGTTGCCGGCTTTTTAGGATGGATGGGCAGCTTTCATAGCAGAAGCCTAAGCGCTCGCATTTTTAGTGGACAGGGGGGAGACGACACATTGTGTGTCCGTCTCACCTGTGCCCAATTTGGAGCTGCATGTTTTTGAAAAACCATGCTGCTCTGAATAGCACGAATACGGTGGATAAGTTGTGTCTGCCGTAATCTCTGAATCAGATCCAAAATTTGCAATCATCATTTCTTTAACTTGAGTTAGTTAGGAGAACAAAGTGTCCAATAAGCAGATCCCTACTGCAGGCAGACACAATACAAAATGGACAACATGAGCATATAAACTGATCAACAGCAAGAAAAAACAATGGGGAGGGTTGGGATGCCACAGAGCGGAGACAGAGGGGAAAGAGAGAAAGTCGGAGGCAGGAGTCCTCAGTGTAGTGGGCAGGGAAAGGAAGGAAAAGGGAAAAGATAGGGTAGGGGAAGACAAGTGTGAGGATGGGTGTAAAGGGAGCCTACGAAGTGCAATGAGGATGAATGCATAACCATGGGGACCAAAAGGAATATTTAAGGTTGCAACTTGGCTAAGTGGTGGAACACCAGCACAGCACAGAGAGGAATACTTAACCTTTGATAGACTGTGGGGCCTGAATTCACTAAGCTATTTGCTGGGGAATTGAAAAGGGGGGATGTTGCCCATAGCAACCAATCAGACTCAAGCTCACATTCTCCAGTATGTAAAATGAAACCGAGAGCTCGAATCTGATTGGTTGCTATGGGCAACATCCCCCCTTTTCAATTCCCCAGCAAATTCCCCACTTAGTGAATTTAGGCCTGTATGCCCAGTAAAAGTATATAACTTACGCACATTGTACATGTATATCACCTATCATTATTAACTCTGGTTGATGATCATAGTAGTATTCAGCCATTTCAATATATTTATGTTAGACGCTTAATAATTTACCTACACAAGTCCATAAACCTATTTGTTATGCTTATACTTACCCACCAAAAACTATATATGCTAAATGATGTCATTCTGTTTGTTAGTAGCCACCAAACGTCCTTCAATTGTCAAATATTACTTTCCTCATATCATTTATCTATCAAAATACACACACACATACAACAGGATCCAGACTTAATGGAATGGAATGTTTCCGATTGCTAGAATCAGAAAAATAATTAATAGAAATACTACATTATCAGGCCTGTGAACAAAAACACCCTATGTACTATCCAGACTTTCCAGCCTCTCCTCGTCCATATGAAAGGCTACATACAGAGGGGATAGACCTTCTGAGCTGCATGGGCAGTGGCAGCTTATGTCTGTATCCAGCCCATATCTGTGTTATGACTGAGACAATGTAACGCAAATCCTAGCACTTACTTTCATTTTCATATGGTATGTATCAAATTTCCAAAATAGTTCTACCAGAATCAGTCCTAATGGAAAGATGTCAACTTCATTTTCATAGGTGTCATTCTCCTGCAAAGAAAACAGGTCAAATATAACAGTCACTATTCAAATATGTAACTCTACTAATAATTCTAACACTGGACCAGATTCAGACTTTAGGCACTATTGACTTACGGCTTATTCAAGAGCAAAACCTTGTTGAATTGCAAGAGAAGTAATTTTCATTAGCTGCAAACAGTATTAGAGTTGAGAGATGATGTTTCCAGCCCAAGTCTATATAATAACAGTGTAACAGTAACGTTGGTCAGTATCTGTGTGCAAAATGTAAATATAAAGTATTCTCCCTGCATGCACACACTGACATTAATTTTACCACCCCCTGCAATTCACCATGGTTTTACCCACTCTTGAGTAGGTTGTGAGTAAAGCTGGCCATACACTATAAGATAAATTGTTCCAATCTAAAGATTTTTCAAGAGTGGGTAAAACCATGTTGAATTGCAGGGGGGAGGTAAAATGAATGTCAGTGTGTGCATGCAGGGAGAATACCTTATTGTTGCATGTTGCACACAGATACTGACCAGCGTTACTGTTACACTGTTATTACACTTGGGCTATGAATCATCATCTCTCAACTCTAAGCTGGCCATACACTAGAAAGATAATCTTTCCAATCAACAGATAAATGCACTCATTGAATGCATGTTTTGTGAGTACACATGTAACAGATTTCTGCTGTGAGGGTCATTTATCTGTTGATTGGAAAGATTATCTTTCTGGTGTATGGCCAGCTTAATACTGATTGCAGACTAATTCACCTCCCCTGCAATTCAACATGGTTTTGCCCACTCTTGAAAAATCTTTAGATTGGAACAATTTATCTTATAGTGTATGGCCAG
>JABWIB010005069.1:4886-23952 GCA_016617825.1 Platyplectrum ornatum
AAAAGCTGAATCCAGCCCGAGTATATACAGTAATAATAAATAATGATAATAATAAAATAAAATGATGACAGTTTCAGATAGATGTAACAGGGCACTGAGATTGGCAGTGTACTTTGAGTTGGCAGTGTACTTCTAGGACATGGCATATGACAGAAATAATGGGCATTCTTGGTCCGCCGAGCAAAATGCACTTTTTTCGGGGTAATTAGTGAGATCTATGGGAACAACATCATAAAAATAATTTACATGCTTTAAAAAGTTCACATTTTCTACTTTCCATCCATACTTAGAGCAATGTGTGTTTTGGATATCCTGGCATAAAAATAAAAATAAACACGGCTTTGGGAATTAGGCAGGCCAAGCTTTAGTGTGATAGGTTCCTGACGTCTGTGTGCTTTTTCTGGCTCGGCATTTGAAGCGCCTCACGTTTTCCTGATGCTCTGGCTTGTAAGCTGCTGCCATTAATATTTCATGTGAAAATAAACCATCTCCGATGTTTCAAGAAAACAGCAGTTCCCTGGCAACGGGAAAACGTGAAAATCCCTCCCCGGCCCGATTTCCACAGAGACAACGTTTAATCGAGAAGATCCCTGCGAGCAGGGTGCTATGTGCAGAGATAGGTGCTGATTAGGAGCCAATCCTAATGAACAGGTTCTCAATCAGCTAAACCCTTGCCTGACCAAGAAAAGTAGTCGGCAAAGCATGTTGGGAGCTTTGGTTGATCAATACACCATAGCACCAATNATGCCTTGCCTATTACATAGAAGGGGACATGGTCCGAGTCCTGGGTGTTATGGATGTGCCGCTCCTTTTATATGGTGCAAGAGCAGTATGGCAACTGGAGGATGTGGGCAGCNGGGTGGCTACTACAACCCCCCACCNCTATGACNTCATATGTCCTTAATAGTTATGCATAAGCAAAAGGCTAAACTCCTGCCAAACAATAGCAGGTTCCATATGGCATGAAAATCAGGGCCAGATTAACAATGGGGCTAATGGGACTACAGCCCCAGGCCTCCATTGTCAANAAGGCCCTTAGTGATGTAATTAACAATATCATTGTGATTAAAGTGGCCCACATGTAATTGCCCACTATATACAACAGTGGTCACACCCACGCATCACTGGCCGCTCCAATGGGCCTTTCATCATTTTCAGCCCCAGGCCCATGTGGCTCTTAATCCAGCCCTGATGAAAATGCTATCCTGTCCATTCTGGAGACACAGTCCCAATTTTATCACTATCCCTTTTTCATATTTTTCCTGAAATTTCATAAAATATAATACAAAAGCCTTGAATTCCACTAAACAACTACTGCACTATGTGGATTTCCATTTACATTCCTCCTAATGCGTAATTAGTTAAGGATTCGGTCTAGCAGTACATATGTATCTCCAGGGATCTGCCCATGTAACTGGAGATAATGGATCATTAATGTGTGTATAATACATCCAGCAGATGCTGCATAGACAATCCTCCCCACAACTGTATAATGTAAAAAAATATATATATAATACAATCAATAAAGATGTAGCACAAATGTCCTTGACTTGGTAGGAGAGGCTGCAGGGCCTTTCTTCTACGCTATGGACCAGATCCAGACTATGTACTATTGACTTACTCACGAGTGGGTAAAACCATGAGGAATTGCAGGGGAGGTAAAATGAATGTCAGTGTGTGCATGCAGGGAGAATACTTTATTGTTGNATGTTGCACACAGATACTGACCAGTGTTACTGTTACACTGTTATTACACTTGTGTTATTAGACTTAAACCTCATCTCTCAACTCTAATACTATTAGCAACTAACTACCTCCCCTGCAAATCAACATTGTTTTATCCACTCGTGTGTAAGCCAATAGTGTGTAAAGCTTGGCTCTGTTCCTATGTCTGGAAACAATAGAAACTGGTAATTGAATCTACCAATTCCAAATCCTCCAACATGATCCATTCCCCCGGGTAGAAGATACTCTGTTCAGTGTTCTCTACCTGGTGGAATGGGTCATATTGNAGTGTCTGCAAATATACGGTCTAAATAGACTATTCTTACTTCATCTTTTGTACAACTTTTAGTTAAAAAGTGATAATGTCAGACACAAAGGAGAAACTAAATAAACCCATAGCGAGCTTACCCACTTCCCTCCATCCAGACAGTCTGCAATGCAGTTGGCAGCCATGGAGCAATCAGATAGCTGTCAGCAGCTGCCAGGTTAAACAGCACTCATGTCTATGAGAGTGCTAACCTCTGGGGTGTAAGCTGCTGGAACGTTCAGCATTCACAGCGCAGGTTTGCTATGGCCTGGTGCTGAGCATCCTTGGAGACATTGACCGTCATGTAAAACGGACCCGTTCTTTAGATGTTGAGCCTTTGGGATCAGAATCATGTCTACAAGCCATCTCCGTTTGTGAGGAGACCTGTGCGGGTGTGCAGAAGAAGGGAATGAACTCTCCTGTTACTCCCNTCTCTCTTGTGTAAGGGTATAGTGCTTATGCTAATATACCCCTGCCTTAAGTGCCCCCCCCCCAAAACCCACCTAGTGTAATTTAGTGAAGTTTAGTTTAAGTTAGTTAATGGCTGGACATTTAGAACCAGTCCTGGACCCACCCCTACCTACCACTACCAATTTCAATATTCCATGATGTCCTGTCTGTATCGCTTCCCTTCAACCTTTATGCAGAGAGGTGACCTCCAACCCCCCTAGTATTTGCCCTCATCTCTTCCATTACAATACACTGCACAGCTTTCTTCCCATTCTACGACTGTAGGACACTTTCATTAACCGTCCTAGACAATTTGTTTTTGAGATTAACTGAAGTCAAAAGTAACTATGGGAATAACTACAACAACATTCACATAAGCCTCTTTCCTATGGGACGTTGAGTGCTTGGAAGTTAATAAGCAATTACATACTGTAGATGGAAGACAGATACAATGCAGTGCTCCTTCACATAAATGTGCTAGGAAACATGGGTAACGTGCATTAAAATAGCCAGTTCCTAGTGCAAGTTAATGCAATGCTAATAAGAAGTTTACCCCATTTGCCTATAGAGCTGGTTCAAGTGATTGCATACTTGAGTATACATATATACATACACGTCCCCTATTGTTTCTCTATTTGTGTGTTAGTCATCTCTATGATGAAATGTGAACATGTCATTCCACTACATTGACTTCAATAGCAATGACCAACCTGAGAGGAAGAGGGATAAGTTTATATACTATTTTGGAATTAATTAATCTGTTAATTCATTGTTAATTAATATCTTTAAATTGGACTTTGGGAATTACTTTTGATTTGTGTTGATTTTATCAAGTTAAACAAGTAAACAACAAGTCATTGAATGGCCCATTAAACAAAAATGGTCATACTAATGTTGCCAGTCATCCCTAAGGACACCAGAATCATTTGCCACTCACACACAAGCCCTTACTAATATGGCTGCTCACTGGACTACAGTACATATCTGGTCAAGTATGAACACTCCAGTTATTTCATGTGTATTATTCACATCANCAATCATTGAATATCAAAGTGGAATAAAGGCTTCGCTTGGTCTTTGATCGTTAGACGCATGCACAATAGTGCCCAAATAATACAGACTTCAGGACATAAAAGGGTTAGCGATTAATCTCATAAGATTAATATGAAGAGAGTGAAAAACGTCCAAAGAGAAGTAAAGATGTCATTTAAACTCTATAAAAGGTACTTTCGGCTAGATGAAAAGCAGCTAAACTGAATCATACATCTACTTCATGGATCGCAACGGGAGGCAAAGTGCCAGACTGACAAACTGGGTCAGTGGCTTTTCTCTCCTTACATTTTAGCTATTTGAATCTCAAAGAGACCCCTTAGATAATGCTAGACTTTTACTATCTATGTGTTTGCCAAAAAAGTGCTCCTTGCATTTCCCTTATGGAGAGTATGTGAANTAACCAAAAGCCAGCTACGTCATTNNTTCTTTAAACTAAAATGCATAAATAATAGGGGCCGATTCAATCCCCGTTTAACGTCCCTATCTTGTTATATATAATATATATAACTTACCTTGGGAGGCTCCACTCAACATGTCCAAATTTCTCCTCCTTCTCATAGGGGCCGATTCAATCCCCTTCGCGCCTAGTTTTTCTGCCTTACGCTATTTGCGTAAGGCAGGAAAACTCGTGTTTTTTCATTCACGGCTCATTGAGCCGCATATAAAAAGACGCAAGCTTTCAGTCCCGTAATAGACGGGAAAAACTTTTTTTCCTGTCTTCGCGCGGGATTGAATCGGCCCCATAATGACTGTAGGCTGTAGGCCACCCATTAAAACTAGGATGCCTGTCATCCCGATTTAAATGTGGATTTATTTAGAAGTGTTGAAAAGTAAAAAAAAAATAAATTGAAAAGTGGGATGTTGCTTATAGCAACCAATCAGCTCTCAGTGTAATTCTGCATGCTGGAAAATGTGAACTCAAACTGTAGCAGCAAGAGGTACGCCTGGACTCCAAAAATACAAAAATGTAGATAAAACTTCTTTTTTTATACAAATATATTCATATAGGAGCTATGGTGATATGAATATGAATGTATTTGTATAAATAAAGAAGTTTTATCTACATTTTTGGAGTCCAGGAGTACCTCTTGCTACTACAGTTTATCGATCTCCTAATTGAGTGCACACTGGCAGATTGTAACGCTCTGTAAAGTTCTGAAGCGCGAGTACAGTGATATTATCATTTCAGCAGATGCAAAACTGGACAAGTGTATATATATATATATATATATATATATATATATATATATATATTTAAAAAGGTGTTGTACCTGTGAACTTTGTCATATGCAACATTGTGTCAACACTCAGGTTGGAAGTTGAATCTGAAGAGGATTGGACTGCTTTAATCTTGATGATCAACAGCAAATAGTCGCACACACACACGGACAGTTATGTTTTGAGCAACAAACTAAGAAAATCTGTACAGGGACAACANATGTTGCAATATGAGGGGTGCAACCTTAATATTTGTATGCAGGGAGATACTTTATACATTATACTTTAATACATTAATGATTGAGATAGCAATCATCAGCTCTCTAGCTCTCTGTTGACAATTTACATTTCTCTCTCTCTACAGATCAGCACTTGGTTGGTCTCACTGCATTATAATCAGGTCAGACACATTTCTGTACATTGCTAAGTAGTGTAGGCACGCAGTCNGTTTCTGAAGTAATAGGTATGGACAGGGAGGTTTGCAAGTAAGCTTGCTGTATGACAAAATTATACAAATTATCACCCAAAACATACAAGGGATATGAACTCAGACTACTCCTACATGTATAGCAAAGGTTCTATATCTATTTCTAGTATCAGTTACTCATTATTATATATTATTATTATATTTTCAGAATCCCATGTTTTCTCCATTATATATATTTTTTTTTATTTTTTTTATTTATTTATTTATTTATTTTTTAATGATCAGATATAATGATGGTTAAAATTAAATACTTGTTGTTTACCAGACGGCTTCACCTGAAACCATTGGTGTATAGAATTGATTCTCAGTCATCTATGCCATCTACTGCCACAAATGCCATTCTTGTNGACTAAGGGCAGGGTNTTGGTTTCAAAGTAAAGTCCAGCANGAAGCTGCAGAATAGAGNATCTGATCCACACTTCAATAATTGACTTCGCTCGCAATTCCATTGGTATGGAAGGTACTTACAGATGTGTGGTCCTAAAGGCAATGAGTGACACCGCGGTAATGGACATTTCTCTGGTTAATGGATGAAATTTGTTGTAATCAGGTTAGGGCAANGAGGGCTGGCAATATAGTTTATATTCCTGCAAGCTGTCAACTGTTTAATGTTCTGAAATTGTTCATTATAGAGTGTGCCTTGTGTCCTGTCAGGATGGCATTTCAAGTAGTTGATTGAAGAGGTTTAAGTGAAGATCTTGTGTCTGAGATGACTTGCTATTTAAAGTTTTACAGAATTGTGAATTGTTTGAAACGTTGGCCAAGTATGCGTCGTCTTTTGTTTTTCCGTTGAAGACTAATCGCTCTTTAAGAGAACAACACTGGCACCGACAATCACAATATTTAAGCGCTATAGTGCATCAGTGCTAGGTAACTGTAGTGTCTGACAACATTGTGCTCCACAGTACCCCTGCTCCATGGAAAATTAGCTTTGGTCATTAAATATAGCAGAGTANACATTCAGAAAATATACAAACCAAGAATGGAAACTACACATCTGAATACTACGGAAATATATTATGTAACATATCTAAGATTGGAACAATGCATAAACTTTGGACATTTTGATGTCAGAAGCAGAGACTCTGCGCTGCTAGGAGGACCCTGCTCATTCAACTATATAACCNGTGGTGGGAGCCGAGTGTGCGTCTTCCACAGGACGATCTGCATTCACAGAACTCTAAGCTGGAACTAGATCTCTGAATTAATTATATTAAGCAGTTAGACTTTGACAGCCGCCGATGCATAAAATAGGGGGTGTAGCGCCAGTTTAAACCCTTGTTATAGGGCCGAAGATGGTCTCCACGCTGCCTCCATGCTCCTGTGAGCGGCTGCACTGCCCCTGTCCTTAGTATCACAATTACACAAAAGAGCAAAGGTCGCACATTATCACAACAATCACCACTGCTGGCTGGAGCCGTTCTGATAACCTGATTTGCTAATATCCAGGTTACCCAGATAAGCAAGAGATGAGTACAGAGTATGAAAAGTGCCTTAATATCTGTACCATAAAGATATTCAAATATTAACAGGTTAGATACTTAGAAAATAAACATGCTGACCAGGAAAGCTGCAGCCTGTCTCCAGGGACTTTAAATCATCACTAATATGACTTTATTTGTTTTATAAGAACCAAGCAAGTCTATATACAGCCTATTCCTTTTTGTGGGAGAATTCCTTAGGACTTAGAATTGACATTGAAAAACACAGCACAGGGACTAATCACTCACCAACTATCTATTTTAATCACTATGTTTGCAGAAGAACTTTGTTAGAACACTAATGTTTACATACAGTATGGGTAAAACTGGGCATCCACTACAACTACAATTCTCGTTATAGCGTGATTTTCAACGTTATTGAGAAAGATTTTTCTCTTGACGAACGTGTCAATATTGGCGCCACGCGCGATTATCGTTCCGATAAAAAGAACGGTTAATATCATTAGCTAAAGCAAAACAAATACCCGAAAATCGATAGCGATATTGGAAATGCCCACACACTGCAAGATATCGGATCCATGAAACAATAATTAATCAGCTGGGAATTCCAATTAATAAAATAGTCGTTAACGACAAGTTTAGGAAAGATAATTGTTCTTGAAATGCAAAAATCAGCACCATCCACTACAACGAGACTTCAAACGACGAGTGATAACTGCAGTATCTGAATGAGAATCGCTGTAGTAGTGGATGGACAGCTTAAGATTTTATTGTGTTATCATATAAAGATACTTTTAGTATGTTGTTTAGTTTACACAAAAGCACCAACCCATACATGATCATTTACTATATTGTGAGTTGGCACTTCAAATGTTAAAAAATTTACATATTAACCATTATAGAAAAAGAACTTAAGCAACTTACCTGTATGACTTCTATTCCTCTTTTCCTAAAAGAACAGAGAAAGGGTCACTTAATAAACAGATCAAGTTGTTACTTTACATAGAATTAAAACATAAAGAGTTGTTATCAATTATTGGTTCAGTGTTGAAATGAAGAATAATCCAGAGCAGATTTGTCAGGATAAAGGGCTACACTTATACCAGACTACAGGTACGGCTCAGACAAGATTTGGATGAGATTTGTCCATTGGGCCCTGGGGCAGCTAAGATGCCGGATACCATCTGACGTGACACAACATGCTCGGAAAAGGACCTAATATTTGCAAGATACGCACACTGATTGCAGCACTGTATATGCTGTAATATCCCACCGTGTCTATGCAAAATGTGGGCACTCACAGGGGTGTTGCCGGTACAGGGTCAGTCAGTGCAATGAAGCTGAAGGGAGACAGACAGCGCTGCCCTGATGTGACCTCTCACGTCAGCACTGCACAGCCTCTTTCCCAGTTATTCCTTAAGAAGCCGGCATGCAATGAAGAGACAGCAAATCCAGCCATCGGCTGTGAGTTATTACATAATGGAGGTTCATCATTTGTTCACAAATCATCTACCAAGTAGAACTGCTATGCTCTGTAATTATTTTGGCTTAGAGATACAAAGAACTGGCCACTTTCTGTCAGTCCGGATTTCGGCCATTTCTAACAACTTCAGGAAGGAGGACTAGATGAGCTTATAACTGAAAGGGGCGATGTATCAGAACAGGTGTTGTCAAACTACAAGTCCCAGAATGCTTCAGCTGCATAGACATAGTTAATACCTGACAAAGCATGCTGGGACTTGTAGTTCGACACCGCCCACAGAGCTAAAGTTTGTCCCCATTTCAACTGCAAATAGATCGGTCTCAAAATTTGAGTGTTGAAACGAGTAACCAAGAAGGTCCTAGCCATAGGCTAGATAGGCAAATGTCTAGAGTGTTAAAGCTTCTGGAGGGGACCTTGGAAGAAACCAAATATCATCACCTTGGGGACCCCTGTCGCGCTCATTACAAAGAGCTGGCCCTGCTTGAGTAATGTTCGTAGCGCTGCCACGTGACAATTCCCGCTGACAGAGAAGTAATTATTCAGGAACATAGTAAAATACCAGCGTAGTCCTTCAGGCTTTATTATACTTGCTCGCTCCTCGCACTGCACTAAGAGGTTCATTTCTCCAGCACTGGAGCCAAGCTATGTCACATGAAAGTAACGTAAACTTTACAGCTGTTTTCTTCATATTTGTGCTCTCTTTCTAAATAGTCCTCACAGGTTTCAATATGTTGCTGAAGTTATTATATTACACAGCGTGAATAAGTTATGGGTTATTACATCTATACCAATGTGCCCCTTTGACATAGTAATTTAAGAGCCCATATTTCAGTGTACCCCTTTAGGTGTTTCCATAGGCTCTACCGGATATGTAGGCATAATATAATATAATATTATATATGCCATGATGTGTATACACTATAGAAACCACTGTGTAAATTTGCATCTAATAACATTGCATTGTAGGGGAAGGGGGGGACGCGACATATTTAGAGCACGTCCTAGATGAAATCTAAATTGCAGTATAAAAATAAAGCAGCTCAGTATCTGTGTGCTAAATACAATAGCAGCTAAGGACAAGGGCCAACTCATTTCAATGCATGAATATTCAACAAAGTCGCACTCTGATTTAAATAGCACACGAGATCCACTAGTCACAACACATCAGGATACAGAGGCAGCATCAAGACGAAGGCTTAAACAAAACTTATAAGTGAATATTAAAACCATATCGGTACATTAAAAACTAATGCAAAACAAACAAAAAACCCTAATTACAAAGACTTCCTAGGAATAAAATATACGCGTATACGAGACATCAGAAAACATTGCTGGAAAATAATTCAGGATACAAATTATTATTTTGATATGAAAATTCTGACAGGACTTTGAAACTATTCCCAACATAAACAACGTTTTCTGTATTAAACTAACATGATTACAGTGTCCATCTGACCAAGCTTTGTTTTTGTATTCCAAGCGCAAACAATTCACTTGGAAACGGGATCTTCCCGACAAGAAAATAAAATAAAATGACATTTCTCAGAAACAGCCTTTGCTCTATTTACCTAAAATGAAATGGCCATGATACGTTATTTATAAAGTTAGGGTACACATGGAAACAACAGCGTTCAATGCCATCTGCCTTTTTAAGGCCTACTACCAGGTCTTAGGTTATATTGTTGTTTACGTATTGTTAAATCCCAAGTAGAATGCAATGGGCTCAGCTTTAAAGCCCTGCAGGTTTTAAAAGTACATGAGCTGTCACTTTAGTGTGCAGAAATAGGCAGAAAGCTGGGGGGGAAACAGGAAGACAGAGGAAAGCGCAGAATCAGCATGAGAACCCGACTGCCTCGCAGTACGGCCTGGTTACCGTGACAACGTCACAGGCCCCAATGTGAAGGCCTGCTCTTTTACAGTGTGTGGACAATGGATTAGGAATTGTATCGTGTTTTTGCATTTTGGTTTAAGGCTCGTACTTACTAACGTAAACATATAACTATAGTAGCAGAGGTAGCAGATAACTTAATGCATGCAAAAGGTATAACATAAAAAAAGAAGTTTAAAGAGAGTATTGAAACATAAAAATTCCTATTCATTGTCCCAACTACTTTATGCCTGAAAAGGGAGTCTGAGGAGGCAGCAGACACAGTATCCGTCCACGAACAAAAGAGGTTACAAAATACAAGTACTTTATATGACAAGCCAATTGACTGCACATAAAATAGTACTGCTGTGCATTAATACTGCAATTGACAATATTTTAAAACTATAGCCAGGCCATAAATGAAAAATAAATTAAATGAAAATAAATAAAAAATAACCCCAATATAAATAAATTATATATATATATATATATATATATATATATATATATATATATATATATATATCCTTCTTTGGGACTGCACTCCGATCTGATTAATTACTGCTCTGCGACCAGGTTCACCCCCTGCATATACAAATACTCTCTAACACTAATCTATAGCCATTTACCAAATGACTTATCTCTATGGCCACCAATCCATCTCTATAGCTAGAACAATCTTTCTAAACTTAATCTACAGTATAATCTGCACCACTACATTTGCTTATATAATGAAGTCTTCAGGCTAAATCTTCTTTTCTTCCAGGTGCATGCTGGCCGGCACTATGAGAAAAGTAGACAAGAAGTTTTGGGGCCACTTCTTCCCTATACCCCCCTTTCCCCCTATGCCGGCTGAAATCATTGCACGTGATTTTTGGACACAAGATCAAAAATGTGTAATTGTCATGGCGACTTGGATTTATTGAGTCCTGCATTATTAAATACATTTTAATAACATAAAATTTCGGGCATCTGGATCGGTCAGAAGACTCAAAGACAATGGGTCCACGCAAGTTGCATGTAGAGAGGTGCACCAGACATCTGTCAAACACATCTTTAATCATTAACACTGGGAACCACAGGTATAGGAACACTAAATGTGATGTAATGACACTTGCATACACAACAATGTGCCCTTTACATGAGGAACTTAAAGCTTGTGAGGATCAACAAAAAGAACCAAACATACACCTTTTCCTGAGGAATGCCCTAAAGCCATGGCTACACCATTATACTACTCACATTTATGATTACAGAGGCTGATCACCCTCATTATAAGCAATGCTTAAGGCTAAACTGCATTAGATCACACCCAAGATTACAAATAAAGGTGCAGTATGTGACTTGCAGACATAATATATATTGCATTTTACAGATTCAAGTGTTTTGCATAAAAAGAAGCCAATGTTAATTTTCCTCAAATTAAACCTTAAATCTTCAGAATCCCTGCGCCATCTCTACAGACTTTTATTACAAATATAGGCTCTCTGCATTATCCTATGACTGAGACCTTTAGTGAAGAGTATAAGACAAGATAAGAAGTACGGACGAGATAAGAAGAAGTATGGACGATCGTTCGTAAGCTTTAAAAATAAGAGAGTACACATAACACTGTGATTTTTGTAAATAACCCAGGCTTAGGGAGGCATTTAATAGGTTGTGTAGGTGCAAATCCCAGCTGCTGGTAGCGGCTTAGTGAAGAATCCTCCTCATTTTTCTACGAGATGCAAGACTGAACGAAAGGGCACAGTACAATGGTTCAAACAGTCAAAACAATAAAAACAAACAACAAACTTTGTAATTCCCAGGAAGCAGGATGGGAAATTTTTTATCTTATACACTTGAAATATGTTCACATAAATCACAGTAACTCTTACAGGATGCGCGAGAAGGAAAAAAAAACAAGGCTCCTTTTTTTGTATGTTGTCGCGCATATGAGGCTACTACTACTAATGACTACTAGTCAGTTATTGATAGAATAGAGAATAAGTATAGTAATAACGTATAATAGGTATAGTACTGTATATACTCGAGTATAAGCCTAGTTTTTCAGCACATTTTTTGTGCTGAAAGTGCCCCCCTCGGCTTATACTTGAGTCATTGTCCTGTATGATGTCAATGAGTTATCCCAATTTAAAATTAGGTGAAATTAGGTGCCTCGGCTTATATTCGGGTCGGCTTATACTCGAGTATATACGGGTAATTTAATTTTGGATCATTAGGAACCAGAATTTTGGGATGAAAAAATGGGAGGGGGTGGTTCACCCTTAGCTACTGAGTCCTCGTCTGACAGATGAGAGCTAACATTGCATGATTATACAGTAGGCCTGGCCAACCAGTGGCTCTCCAAGAACTGCAAAAATACAAGTCCCAGATGCTTTGTCAGGTATCAACTATGTCTAGGCAGTTAAAGCATGCTGGGAGAGCGACAGGTTGGCCGGGCCGGTCATACAGTAAACAATCCAGAGGCATTTCATCAAATCTATTAACCTGTGTTGTGAATTGCAAAAATTAAAATCAGAAAGCAATTTGTCCTTTGTGCGGGTGGCAGAACAAATCAGGAGTTGGATTCTGACAATCGGAAGCCCCTATATGACCTCCCCAAATAATTTTGGAGTCTGTCTTCCCTGCCTGACATAGATTATATGCCCAGAAATGTTTTGGGCTCCCTCCAAACATACTGGAGAACAAACACTCGGAAAAAATGTTTGTCAGTTTGCAGCTTAAAAGCAATGCAAGAGGAGTCTGGTCTCGATCAAACATTACCTCATTTATACTTTAATGACAGATTATTCATTCTCCAAGGGTTGATCCCTATCTCTTACCAAACAAGACCCTAACTGGCACTGCAGACTGCCACAGAAAAGTATTTCAAAGTGGACCTGTCATTCCTAAAAAATACATTTGCCTTACCAGCTATAAACAATAAAATTATTTTATTTTCCCTATACTGTCCCAGTAGAAATTCCAGTCACACGAATGGTAAACGGGGACTGGAATCACAAGCTGGAGGACTAGACGTTGTTAGATTGAGGCGTCCATTAGACTTTTCAGTCATGTACAAAAAGAGGCTTTAGAAAATTACAAAATCCATTTGAATAAAATGTTGAAAAATTTGTCTTTTGTCACCAAAATAATTCAACGAAAACAGTTAATCGCCTCAAAGTGACAAAGGTAGTTGCACTTACAAAATGGCTGCCTTCGTGTTTTAGAATTCAGGCCTGTTGTTGCATTTTTTTCCTGTCAGATTTTTGTTTTTACTCAATTTAAATGATACATACTTTTTTTGGTTTTGTTTACAGAGAGCAAGCCTCCAATTTAACACGCTATTTCCATTATGTACTTGCGGATTAGGGTTGGTGCAGTCATTTTGTCGTTATCTAGAACTACAAACACCAACTAATGACACAATAACAAAAAAGAAACCCTCACCTACAGACGGCATGAAAGGACTTATCCTGCGTGGTAAGAGACAAATACAATAATGTGCAATTACTGCATTTATATGGTACAAAGGATTGTAAGAAGCTATAGAATAGGAAACTGAAACAAAATCCCATGAGAGATTCTGCAATTTACACAAGCAATTATCCTGCCATCATTAATGGCGGAAGTAGAGAGTACACGTCCCAGGATAGATGTAGAACTTTCCATAAGATCTGCTGATTATGTGATTTCCAGCTGTTAACGCCAATCTTCTTTCATCAATAACACCTTCCATTTGCTAGAGCTGGTGATTGCTCCTACTTCTTCCTACAAGCCAGGCCTCAACTACTCCGCTTACTTTGTCATTTCCAAGCCAAGCCACCAGATGGACATATTTTTTTTCCCATGAATAATTTTCTTTAAACTGGACACTGGGCCCGATTCAATCCTTTAGCCGCGTATAAAAGGTTGCGCAAAACATGTACCATAATAGACGCAAAAATGCGCACGACCCACACATATTATGTCTGTATTCCCCATTGTTTGATGCTGTGGATACGGTGTGGTGCCCTATACAAAAGCGTCTTTTAATAATAATAGTAATAACAACAACAACAACAGTTTGACACATAGCATAGAAAGAGAATAGGAGGGCTAATCAAGTCCTCAATCCTCAGAGGCAAAGCAAACACGGTGCCTCTAGAAAAATTATTAAGAGATTTAAAGATACCCATCATCATAAGTGCCGCCTTATATAAAGAGAGAGTTCCACATTCATTTACAGTCTGCCATTCTTTTTTCAACATGTGAATAAACTCAGGGGAATCCGAGGTAGCCCAAAGGGCCAATTTAGTTTTACGCTTCTACTGACAACCATAATAGACTTCATGCTAATAACATCTCCGTGGGTCATTGAATACCCAACTCACATCCTGACATAATGTTGGGATGGTCCTGACCCTATAGACACATAAGCCAATGATGTCAAATGACCCTTGTCACTAAAGCCTAAGTATTTGATTGAACCTCCATAAGCATATCGGCTTAGATAGACGGTTGTCTGATTCATTGCAATTGTAGTTCTGAAGAGAAGGGAATTGAAACAAATAGAATTGACAAAACTACTAAAAGGTGCAAAGGCCTAGAATGATTACAGAAACTAGATTTAAATTGAATCAAGATATTTTGTGAGAAATTCTTGAATATTGCAAATATTATAACATTTTCAAAGCAACAAAATATTTCAATAGTGTCCATTAACAGTTATAGGCAATAATGAAAACAACATGAAGCCGTCACCTTTCCTTTATTTATTTCAGATGTGTTTGTTACCGCTTGTAACACTTGTGCCTGCTCATCTTGACCAGCTTTAGAAGGAACCCCAATCTGTGTTGTTACAAGCTTATTTGTTCAATGCAATAATATAACTTCAACTCAGATTAAGGCTAGTATGTGGACAGTTTGAAGGTTAAGGGAGCAACTATATGCTCCTGTGTTTGTAGCTGTGCTGAGACAGGCACTTCCTGAAAACCTGCCCTTTGTTTCAAGGCCTGTGCAGAAGACGTCAAAGATCAATGATTATATAATCTCCATATTGTCTCGCATTCAGGTCACATGGGTTATATGATGTCTGGCCAGTGTTTACAGTCTATGTAAATGAATAACTATATACATATAAAAAATACACAAGACAGGAGTGCTAACCAGGAAAAAGATTACATTTCTACTAATAAAGTCACAATGTTCAGTGACTGTTCTTATAAGCACTGGAGGTCGGGATACCTGTAACCATGAATAGCCATCTTGGTAATCATATCAATGGATAACACAGAAGGCCGAGGTGCCATATGTCCTGGTGAGGCCTAGTTCCTACCGTGCTTCCCCTATAATAAGACCTATCCTGATAATAAGCCCTATCCTATTTTACAGCTAACTGTTTAAAGTAAGCCCTCCCCCGAAAATAAGCCCTATCTAAATCACAAAGAGATGTCATAATGTCAGCAGGGGGAACAGTGAGGTGTCATAATGTCAGCAGCATTTGGGGGGACAATGAGGTGTCATAATGTCAGCAGCACTTGGCAGCACAGGGTCAATAAAATAAGCCCTACCCTGAAAATAAGCCCTATGGTGTTGTTTTGTCCTGAAAAAAATATAAGACAGTGTCTTATTATCGGAGAAACACGGTAGTGTGTCACTAGTTCCTAGTATGAATAACTCTTCATTCAAAAATAAAAATGTGCAAATTATGGGTAAATGAAATAAGGTTTAAATGACCGTCCTGCTTAGGCTTTGCATTATATTATATAGTGCTTTTCTAGTACTAGTATCCAAACTCAGATGAAGAATTTATGTATATACCCCAATACTGTACTTTGGCCAAATGCAGAACATACCAACCATCTTGGTGACTTTGATTTGGTCATTATGTACTCAAATTAAAGACTTGAATCCATTTTATTTGGGTAGCATCAGGTTTTAAACCAATACAATACATAGCATACTGATTTATCATAAGATATCTATGATAAATCAACCAGACATATATTGTACACTAATACATGAATCTATATTATGACTGCTTGGGCGGCATCACCATGGATGGGTGGTTGCATCTATGACCTCTTTGGTCTCATTACATCAGTTTATGGAGAAGTCAGTGTATTTACACTTTAAATGGAATGTTATCAGAAGATATGATATCTATGATGCATACATATAGGTATGCACACTGGTCCATAGTAAGCTCTGTATTTGTACACTTATCCAGAACTTGAACTTCCTGTTTCGTGCTTCACTATTGTTAACGTACAACGCATTAACCAACTTATAAAAGATCTTATTGGATCAGTCGGATCTTATGTTCTTTTCAGTCACACACATGGAATTCGCAGTCTCTTAGCTGTCTGGATATAGAAAATAAATAGGCTGGGTTTTCACCAGTCAACGCGATAGATTGGATTCCTAGGTGAACTCTGGACAAGCGCCAGTAGCTGGCATCCTGGCAAAATAATTCTTTATAAATCATATACGCTATAAGCATAGATCTTATATTAGGCTGTAAATCTATTTAATGTCGACAACACATTAAGTGTGTTCCAAGTTTCTAGACGACACGCTAACATCATAGGGGAATTTCTATTGACAACTGCCATCAATCAACCATTTTCACCACACACACATATAAAACATAACTTGCCTATAACAATGGTCCAGATTCAGACTTCAATTTACAAGTGTAAAGTTACACATGGGCATAAACATGATGAATTGCAGGGGAGGTCAATTTCTTCAGTTGCAATCAGTATTACAGGTGAGAGATGATGTTTCCAGCACAAGTGTAATAACAGTGTAACAGTAACACTGGTCAGTTTCTGTGTGCAACATGGAACAATAAAATATTCTCCCTGCATGCAAACACTGACATTCATTTTACCTCCCCTGCAATTCAACATGGTTTTACCCAGGTGTAACTTTAAAATTCGTAAGTCTGGTCACAGCCCAAATGTCTATATTTATAAAAGGTCAAAACACATTTTTAAAGATTTTTTTATTGTTGGTATTTTTTTGGACCAAAAAAAAAAAAAAAAATAAGACATTGTCTTATTATCGGGGAAACACGGTAACATAAAACCACTAATGCCTGTAAACACACAAGCTACATTCAAATAAAAATAGGGAACAAGGAACTCAGAAATTGAGCCATTAAACATGGGAATTGTATTGGCAGGACATGAAACTTCCTTTAGTTATGAAATACAGTCATAGTAAAGTATACCTATGCTATAGGGAATAAAAATACAAAGACAAAACCGTGGCAATTGCAGGCCCTTATGTTGACCGCAAAAACTCAATAGATAGAAAGTGTTCACAAAATGGCTGGAGATGTTACATTGGAACTAAAACGACAGACAATATCATATTTGTTCATGTGTAACCAACTTTCATGACAGCAACATTCATTATCTATTTCAGTTTCCTCATGTCAACACCAAAGACACTAAGCAATGTATGGTTTCAGCACCACTTCCGTCCTAGCGTTTGGCACACAGTTCTATGAGGTGCAAAGAAAAAAGAACAAAAATATCCTAGAACACTAAAGTTCCTCTATATGTTCCTCTATATGCCACAGACAAGGTTTAGTAAAGGAAAAGTGGTGAATTGGTTGCTATAACCACAGAACATAATACTCCGCTCCTGGGCTTTCAGCTGTCACTCACCTGGTTATAACGAACTGACTGATATCTGAGTAATGTAACAATGGTGGTTACCATAGTAACTGATTGCTGGAAGTTCCAGAACAGAGTATTTTGTACCTAATGGAATGGGTCATGTTGGAGGGTCTGTAACCAACATTTCCTAGAACACTATAAACTATAGCTGAAATCCCATTGGTTGCTATGCTAGGCCTGCCATTTTGATTGTTTACATAGAAACGGCTATTACAGGCTATAAGGATATAAACAATGAAAACCAGATTTGGCTACTGAACAGCAAAAATATTGCTGATAACACGGAATTACGAGTAAAACAGCCCGCTCCTCTTTATAAAGAAGGAAGGATATGAAGATAAATATGTGCACTGCCTGTGGGATAGAAGACGTGCAAGGTGCAAACATGATGTGGGAGAATGACGGGAAACCTGATCCCCACCACATGATGGGAGCGCTACCTGTTACAGGTTCAGTTTGGATGTAAACACAATACATACTCATACTGGAGAGGACCCGCACCACAGCCAGATAAAGAGCAGATACGACTAGATGGGATGAGTCAGTCTCTCCCTGACCACATGTTAACACAACAACAAAAACATAAGGGGAACACGCTAATATATAAAAGACAGAACAAACGACCTTATACGTTCTTCTCTATTCTAACCACTGCAGCAGACACAAGTCCCTTTCACTGGCCACAAGACCATATTATCCTAACACTGAACAGGAACTTGACAACTTGTCCTCCTCTGACCTACAGCTATGGGGAATAACTCCCAAGGCTACTAATCTATATGGACAATTGCTCTCCCTCATATGTTACCGGATCAGTGAATACGAAAAAATTTGAAAAATGAATGTACTTATTGGTATACCTATAAATGCTAATTCTCCCTGATGTCTCCTCAGTTACAGGTCAAGATCATTGTGGTATGATAACAGAATGTGGTATGATGACATAATTTAGAAGTCAGTGGTTCTCCTGTTTACAGTCTATATAATAAATATTGAAAGTGTTTATTCATGGACGGTGTAACAATTAATACAGAATCGCCTATTTGTATTGAGAAATAATACTCCTGGAGGCACTAGATCCGCCCATGGGTGAAGCTATTCCCTTTGTTGCAGAGTTTTGATCGGACCATCATACCGTGTTTACCCGATAATAAGACACTGTCTTATTATATTTTTGGTCCAAAAAAACACCATAGGGCTTATTTTCGGGGTAGGGCTTATTTTATTTAATATTGACAAAGATTTATATAAACAGTCTTGCTTTTATCCCCATCATGCACCCCAGTCCTGCTTTTATACCCATTATGCCCCCAAGTTCAGGGGAATTCACTAGGGCTTATTTTCCGGGTAGGGCTTATTTTTGGGGTGGGGCTTATTTT
>JABWIB010005069.1:27849-37986 GCA_016617825.1 Platyplectrum ornatum
CCATCAGAAGAGGCGCTATGAACCATTAGAAGAGGCGCTATGAGCCATCAGAAGAGGCATGGTATAGTATGGAAAGAGAAACTAATAGAAAAAAATTGAGATTCCTAATGTTTCAGTGAAATCAGTGGCAGTTTATCAGAAGTATATCACTGTATACACCTCTACTTTGAGCTTTGATTGTAACGATAAGGTTCCTAGACCCTATATGATAATTTAGTGTAAGGTCTGGGACATACTTATCATTTATTCCAAGCATGTTTAAACTGTTCTACTGTAGTAGCCGCCAGTACTTCAGATGGGAGGCAGTTCCACTTATCAACTACCATTATCGCACATTTCCTCTAAACCCACCAACTTCCAGTTAATACACATGACCTCTGGTTCTGATAAAGGCCCAATCCTGTAGCTAGTTACACACCTTTATATATGTGATAACGCTGCAATCATATGCCCTGTGTCTTCTCTGCTCCAAGCCATACACGCTTAGCTCCTCTAGTCTTTCTTTGTATGTTGTGTTGCACAGGCCATGCACCAAGTTAGCATCACTCAGGGCTTGCGGGCATATAACTCTTATAACTGGATCCGGTCCAAAGTTACAAAATAAAACATTATTACCACTAAGGTGACTAAGTCTAATGTAATAACAACTTTAGGGCATACACGATAAAATACAATTATATAGAAGTTTAAGCTGCACAATTAAGTAAAATTAATTATAAGGACCAAAGTCGATCTTACATGGTCCTTTCCTGCTACTCACATCATTGGGTCACACAGACATCTTCTAAACCTATAGAGAGTTTCCCAACAGGGTGGAAGATTTTGGAAGGACACCATAGTCACATTTATATTATTCTTCAGATAGGGCAAGGAGCATCTTACATGGGGACATGTTTCAGGAGATATGAAGAGTCCATACCCATCACTACAGGCAGATCAGATCAGAGTTTGCCACATACCTGCACAATTCCGCAAACGCCTGGAAATTTAATTTCTTGATCTTTTTTTCACTCAACCAATATCCAACCCGCTTCCCCTTCAGGAATGTCTGCATCTTCGTCACCTGTCAACAGGAGCAACCCCAAGGACCAGTAAGGGGGGGGCAGCTAGCCTGGAATCTCCTCCGGAGAGAGTAGCCTGCAAGCTACTACACCTGTTAAAGGAGAACAGTATTAATATATATATATATATATATATATATATATATATATAATAGATAGATATAGCCTGGAAAGTAATTAAAGGGTTAAAGAAGAGTGGGTGATTGCTGGAAAACATTCATTATTCAGCAGCCCTACTAACCCACTTAGTGTCACAGGCACATTAGTGTAATGAGTGGATAGCCAGAGATATACCCAAATATTCATATTGGCTTCATGATAGCAGATGTGCAACCTGTGGCTGGGCATGAGGTTTGGGATGGCACCCACCCCCCCAGTCATCCCTGGTAAGCTCTGATGAGTGTTGTAGTAGCTGGGACTATTAGACTGGACAGTAAAGTGCCCACATGGGGACCTATGAATGAGTCAAGGCTAGAGGAACTAATAAGCCCCTGTACCCTTTGGGATGCCACATTCAACAGGAGTTAAGAGGATGAGCTGCACTGATGTGCCAGTGCTGGCAGTGCACACACACACATAAGGTGCAATGTAGTTGCATCATGCCCACTGGCAGCACTGGCAAGGTGCACCCCCCTGGTAGAGCCCCAGCAGTGCCAGGGGGGGGGGGGAGGCTGCAGCACATGCAGAGCAGGCAGGCTGGCAGAGAGCATGGCAGGCAGGCTGGCAGAGAGCATGGCAGGCAGGCTGGCAGAGAGCATGGCAGGCAGGGCACCTCCACTACTGACCTGATTAGCAGATGCACGGCGTGAAGTGCAGGCGAGACAGCTCCTGGTCTCCCTCTTGCTGGCGATCTGTCTCTTGACTGTCTCCCTCCCTCTCTCTCTCCCTCTCTCTTTGGTGACTGCTCTCCCTCCCCCTCTTTCAGATCTCCATTTGCTAAGCTGGGTCCCTCCCTGGTCTGTGCTTCTCTTCCAGGCTGGGAGGGTAATAACAGGGAATTCAGGATTTCAGGACGAGGACACTCCCTCTGTCATAGCTTCAGGTTCTCTTGGGCTCCTCTGTGGCTTCATTGGTGGGAGAGGGAAAGAAGCGTGGAAGTTGGAAGCGGCAGAGGGAGAGGAAGGCACAGTCAGCACACACAAGCTGTATGGGGAGGAAGTGGAAGGAAGCATTACCGCCGCTGGCCACCAGGGGGCTGTGCTGAGACCTTACAGAAGCAGGTTGCATCTTTATGTGATTGACACAATTAGACCAGGCAAAGTTCTCACCAGTGCATGGCAGTGGCAAAGGCAGTGTTACTACAGGGGGCATTACAATTGCATGTAGTGGAGATGGTGCACTCTATAAGGTACATATTGGCAGAGCCGGTGATCGGTCTCTGGGCACCCTAGATGAGACATAGCACCTTCCTGCTCCTGGTCTGGTTCACATTGGAGAGGGGGCGCCACCGCTCTATATGATATGATATAACCCAGCATGTAAATGGAGGCAACAAAGGGGGGCTTTTACCGCCCCCTCCCCGGGCCTGGCGCTATAGGATAATGCATTATGGTAGCACTGGCCCTACATATCAGGTCTATTAGGTGTCAGGTAATGGCATATATTATATCATATATGGCTATATTCGGGAATACAGTACAGAGCCCTAATACCGTATATAACATTATGTGCTATTCCCTTACCCCCTCTCATATGTACTTTATATAGTGCGTCATCCAGAGCCACACACTATAGAGGTCTGGAGTAGACACACTATATAAAGTACAAGTTGGGAATATTAGGATGCTGTGAAGGAATATATTATAATATAGACAGGGTATATTAGGGGTCTGGGAATGCTACATTACATACTGTATATATGGCGTACTCCTATATTCCTAAATCCTAATTTGTCACCCATACATAATACAGTGCCCCTTATTCATGTTATATAGTGTGTCAGCTCCAAATCATAAATATAACACACATTATAGGCAGACCTAGCACAATCCTAGCTTTCTGCTAGGGACCCAAGTGTGGATGTGCGAGGACAGGTGTGGGGGACAGGTACAGGTACGGGAGACAGGTATGGGGGACAGCAAGTTATACCCCTGGCCACAATAATAACAAATGCAACTTGTTCTTTCCCAGCTCTGTGAGGAGGTCAAAGTAGCCTCTGGAACCATGTTGTCTCCCCTCTTGGGAGAAACCAAAAGCCAGCAACGCAGGGATGGGGCAGAGGGCATGCTTTGCATAAAGCCCCTGCTCCCTAAATATAAAATCATTATTTCCTGAGTCTCCCGGGAAATTCCCTGTGTTATATGGTTGTAGTGGTATGGTATATTCCTGGAAGTAGCAGGATAGCAGGTATAAGGGCACAGACATATCTGTATCCAGGTATGAAATTCCTTATGTTCCAGTTTAAGTGAAGATAAATATTAATTTTCTCTTATCCACCCACTACATCTTTTTTTAATTCTCTAAACCTCGGCTAGTGAATTTACATAGCGACTCGCATGTTCAAACAAATTAACAGAAGAGATTATGCGGTTACTATGGTAAAAGTAAGTCTATTTTTCTCTAACCTTTTGCTGTAGATGAAAGTTACTATTACAGCTACACTAGCAGCAATGTTCCCTTGGGACTCTCCAGGGTAACAGCGACCGGCAAAGTTTAGCCCTAGTGGTAGGGCCGCTGCTACCATTACACCACCCTTGGACCTTAGCACCCTTGGACCCCTAGCACCACCAATGCCTAGTAGGTTGACAGCTAATAAGGGCCACTGACCTGCGAGATGCAGGAGCTTAACCTGAATTGGACCTTAGTGTCATCATAAATGCCCTCAATGGCATGGTAATGTCATGCGAAGTTGTTCATGTCACATGCCGGTGGCTTTCAGGCTCATTATTACACGATGGCACTGTCCACATGTGGGGTGGTGTTTTCTAGTTTCTCACAGCCTCTGTCTGCTAAACCATTCTGACCAGTTATATTGTTTAGCCTAAAATGTGGCCAAGTTGGAGACGTTGGTGGTGTTGTCCCTCAGGCTGCCTGACAGAAGGTTTGCATGTTTATCCAGTCCTGTGTTGCCTCAGTGCTGCTTTTATATATATATATATATATATATATATATATATATATAAATATATATAGTGCTGAGCAGTTCAATGCCCATAGGACAATAACAAATAACAGGCAACCTATGGAACATCAGTTATTGTGAAACTGCATATTCCAGCAGGCTTTGCCAGATATCAGCTAGGCCTATGCTGTTGGAGCATGGCATGCTAGGTGGCTAACCCTTATAGCAACCTAACCATAACTATCCCCTCTCCTCAGCCTTACCTTCCTGTTTTAGCAACCTAACCTTAACCATACCCTCTTCTCAACCAGCCTAACCATAATCACCCCCTCTCCACAGCGTAACCGCACACTTTTAGTAGCCTAACCATAATCACCCCCTCTCCTCAACATAACCTTCCCCTTCTAGTAGCCTAACCTTAACCGCCCCCTCCCCATTGAAATCTCCTTACTCCAGTGACTTGTTTGCTGTTTATTTTTATAAATATTTATTAATCATTTAGCATGTTATTTTGGAATTCTTAATTTATTTCTTATTTATTTCTCAGTTCCCAAATTGTTTAATTGAATCTATTTCATTTAGGGGCAGAATGTGACCAGCTTGGACTCTATATCAAGGAGGCAGGGTCCGTGTCTGGATGGGTGCTTGTGCACCCTGTAGTTCTGCACCTCATTGAATTCCATACACTACCCCAACTTATTAGGCTAATATAACACCCTCCACGCATTTAAACGCTCACTCAAAGCCCACGTCTTCAGATTGGCCTACACCCCTAAACCGAATCTCTCTACCTTATCCCTCCTCATCCCAATGTCTTCTGTACTGTCTACCCTTCCCTTAGCGATCTCACGAGCAGGGACCCCCACCCACATGTCTACCTCAACCTGCCCCCATCTCCCATCTTCCACTGTTAATGTATTATGCACTTCCCATCCCTCTTTTTTATAATTTTGTACCCTCATGGATGCCATATTTGTTACTGTATGCTATGGTATTGTACCCCCCACCCCACTCTATGTATGTATTGCATGTTTGTTATTATATACATTTACTCGGTGGTGCCTATGACAGGTCCACGGGCTTCTCATCGGACACCGATACTGCAGAACTACCAGATAAACCTGCCAAACCCTGGAATAAATAGGGGAAGATGCTGTGACACTTTTATTACATGATCTAAGGTCAACTAAACGAATAGTCCTGAGGGTCTGTCTGACCTTAGAAACTCTAAACTGGTCATTAACGTGCCAATGGTTGTGTCGTCCTCGCTAGTGAACCACACTACGTTATCTGTACATAACAGGACAGGAGGTGGCAGGAGCAGGAAGTTGTGTTGCTGGTTAGGAAAACCGCAAGTGGCGTCACCATGAATGCCGGTGACATTTACAGCTCTTTCCTCTTTGTGTTTCTAAAAAAGTCGAGCTCACTCTGCGAGCATACAGCTTTCTGGAGGCCAAGGCATTTATCTGCTTATTTGCATTTATTAAACATGAGTCAGTCGTATTCAAAACTCAACAAAGAAAACACAGGGGGAAACCAAAAGCTGGCTCCATGGGGGTTGGGCAGAGGGCATAAGTTAGGTAAAGTTACGCTTTTAATATGGATGGACAGGGATTGATGTCATCATGCACCGCCCATCAGAGCACCAATTGAGCCTGAGGCAGTGATTTACATGAACAGTTTTAAGTCCCAGGAAATCCAGGAGTACTCCGGATATTCCGGGACAGTCAGCAACCCTGACATAGGGGTATATTTACTAAGTAGTGAGATTGGAAAGTGCGGATGTTGCCCATGGCAATCAATCAGATTCAAGCTCTCAGTTTCATTTTACACTCTGGAGAATGTGAACTCAAATATGATTGGTTGCTATGGGCAACATCCCCACTTTTCAATCTCACTGCAGTCTCACCGTTTAGTAGATATACCCCATAGAATTTGATGGCAATCAGCGTGGGACTGGCCCACCAGAGAACAGGAGAACCTCCGGTGGGCCCCAAGAACTAGTATTATTTCTTTATAACTGAGGGTGGGCCCCAAGAATGATTTCCTCTGGTGGGTCCAAGATACCCCAGTCCGACACTGATGGCAATCACCATATGACTCATCTAGTCTGCCCATGTAGTGTACATAGATATTGCCCATAGCATCAGATTCTAGTTCTCATATTCCGTTTACATACTAGAGAATGTCAGCTGGAATTTGCTAGGTTGCTATGGGCAACATCTCCACATTTTCCATTCCCGCTGTTTAGTAAATCTAGCCCTGGACTTGGACATAACTTGTGACTGATGCAAATGTGTTGACATAAACAGTGCATATTTCTGTGTGCGATCACACCCTTACTGTACATTGTCTATGTACCTTCACCCCTCCCCTACCACAAAACACCCTGTAGAATAGAATGCAAGAGGCTGCAGCCTAAGGGCCCTCAGGCCTGACTCACATCTGACACAGCCCCACTGACTCCAGTACAAGAATGCAACTATACTTCTACAAATACAATCCCCAGAAACATTCTGAGTGTAATTCAACATGGTTTTACCCACTCTTGAGTGAGTTGTGAGTAAGTCAATAGTACCTAAAGACTAAATCTGGTGCAATGAGTATATCAGATTTGACATTTTATCTGCATTCCAGGAGATCTCAGAAGGCAGATAGTAAAACGTGCATAGGGGTGCACTCGCAGTCAATATACTGTATATATGCTAGTTCACAGAGAACTGGGAAGTTTACTTGGTCTCCTGGGATTCCGGAAGCACAGGCCAATTTTCAGGAGTCTCCCGGAAATTCTGGGAGAATCAGTAACCCTGATGTTTACTCCACTGATCATGATTAAATGATAAAACAGGTCACATGTGATTATTTGTTTGTTACCATCACTTCTGGTACATTGTATTTAACCAACAAATGGTTAGACATGATGATGGTCTCAGATAACTGGTGTAGTGGGTAGGCATGTATTGGCATACTCATCGAGGTTTGTAAGCGCCGTCTCATGTAAAGTGCTATTGCACATCTTTGTACAGTATAGACCACTCTTTCTGCTAGGATTGTAAACTACCATTTTAATACCCCATTCACACTGCCATGAAAAACCTGGGTATTTCAGGCAAATTCCCGGGTTATCTGAGATCCCAGGTTCTTTGTGGCAGTGTGAACGGTGCCACATTGAAATCCCAGGCATCTTTGCCCGGCATTTGAACACTGATAAAAAGAAGGGATATTCCCAGGTCATTCCTGGCGACACCCACAGTGTGAACGTGCATCCCGGTTCAGACTCAGGTTATTTAGTGTTAAAGAATAGGGGGTAAAAAATGAATAACACCCATGTAACTGGCTTCAGTGTGCTTGTGTGTTGCAGCTGTCAGCTCAGCAATTGCCGCCATTTAAAAAGCTGTGTAATTGAAGCGTCAGCAGTGTGATAGCTGTATTATTCAACCATTAGTCCACTGATCGCTCCAACCCTGTTATAATCATCTTTCTCTAATTGTTATACTGTGGCCCTGAGCTAGGCAGTGAAAATATGGCTGGGGAGATAACAAGGTCTGATACCACATGTAATCTACACAATGCATGCTTATGTAAGCACACGTAATATGCAGGACAGGAGATGCAGGGCAAAACATGTAGGATTGGGAATAAGACGCTATTTGCACATGCTTTAAACGACATGTCCGTGATATTACTCCCAGCAGGAGGTGGAAAAGCCGGACACCTTTATCTTAGGGAATCCACGCCATTTGCCTCTTGTGCTGGGACCGATAATCCTGGCAGAAGAGGGGGGGGGGCTTTGCTGAGTGAGGTCAACTGATAAAATATATGATATATTTTATGCATGACATAAGATCAAATAATCTTACCCAAGTGTTCCAGAGATGATTACCGGTCATCAATACCTAGATTATTGGCTCTGATAGTTGTATGGACAGCTTTGGTCAGTGGTGGATTCTATTAAGGATCTCATGGGTGATAGGTTCGGGCTGTAACTCAGCTTGGTCCTACTTTGCTCTGCTCCCCCTGTATCATGACCATATCATCGCATTAGTCATATGATGTTATCCCATTTTACATTATGTTTACTATCTGTTGTTCAGACGAGAGTGGCTCCATAGTACATCCAGAGATTAGGTAATAGAAGCCTGCATAACGCTGGAGGCACCCGTGATGAAATAAGCAAGGAAATTAAAATGTCACACGTTATCTACTGTCTGGCTGAAGAAGCAGCACTTGGCATGCCATGCACAGGTCGCTGGCACAGAACCCACCTCGGACCAGTTGAGACAGAGAGAAACATGGGCACAGACTGATGTTCTGCAAGGAACACTGATCATGGACGAGACTTGTCCCCACGTCACCTTCCGATTGAGAGTCGAAAACAAACATTCTAAAGGAACCTTTACACGTTCATTCCTGCCATGTTTAGTCCTGTGTTTGACAACATCTGAGCCGTATGTAGAAACCTTTGTGGAAAACGGAACCCCCTGATTAACCCTAAACTGGTAATGAATTAAACATAACATATAATCCTAATTCCGAGGTACCAGTTAGATGTTTCATACTAACAACTTCTGTGGTTATTATAAACCGTTTGCCAGCAGCTGACAGCACCAGCACTATCCTCTGACAGCAGCACATGGAAAGCATTAGGACGCTACAGAACAGCCACCAGGCATGTTGCAAAGCTATATATGTGCCAAACACAACCTATCTATGGCTGGATGGGGAGCGGTAAAAATTGCCCTTCCACCACCACCACCGCTACCACCATGCTGCCAGTTTCCTTGACCTATTGGCTGGCATCCGTTTGTACCCTCAGCATTTTCCAGGATTTTGATATGATTGGGTATGTTGTCATGTATGGATGTACCATTATCATTAAGCTTGTCAGGCCAGATCCTAATGACAGCCTATTTATGCATACAGTGCATGTTAATTGGATGTAACTGAGAAGCTGGACTTGCACACTGAAACCCTCAGGATACAGATATGGTAAGCTCATGGTTGTCCATGGGGTGTGTGTGTGGATGGGGAAAGTGAAGTACAGGATGGCCGTGCTGAGGACTTGTCATACAGATCTCATTCCATATGACAGCCCTTCACTTAGGACTGAACGCCTACCGTGTTTCCCCTATAATAGGACCTACCCTGATAATAAGCCCTATCCTATTTTACAGTAAATTGTCTAAAGTAAGCCCTCCCCCGAAATTAAGCCCTATCTAAATCACAATGAGGTGTCATAATGTCAGCAGCACTTGGCAGCACAAGGTCAATAAAATAAGCCCTACCCCGAAAATAAGCCCTATGGTGTTTTTTTGTCCTGAAAAAAAGACAGTGTCTTATTATCGGGGAAACACGGTATGACTTAAGTACTATAAAACTCAAATCGAACATAAGGCTGGATCTGGTCTGTCATCATTACTAGATACCCCAGATATCAGATACAAATTTTATTTAATATAGGCATATTTTATAGCCAGTACATCGTGGGGTGTGTGCTTAACCCCTTTATATGTGGAATACCTTAATAGACCTTTAACTGCCAGCAACTATGAAGAAAACAATGTGTGCGGATGAGTCATTTCTTGGCCTGTAGATAATACGTTATAAAACTTGTTTTTAGCAATGTTAGGAATGTGTTATATTTTCACTCATATATAGTTCTCTATTATTCCTAGAGAACATAAAAAAATCAATAGTAGTTATGCCTAGCAGTAACTCGACTGATAGACGCTACTAAACACCCTGCAGCCCTTGTGTACAAAAGAGTCAAGAGGATTACGTAGGTATGATGTATTGTGTGAGTCACTAGGATGTTCTCTGTATTGGGTGGCAGTCACTATGATGTTCTCTGTATTGGGTGACAGTCACTAGGATGCTCTCTGTATTGGGTGGCAGTCACTATAATATTCTCTGTATTGGGTGGCAGTCACTAGGATGCTCTCTGTATTGGGTGGCAGTCACTATGATGTGTTCTGTATTGGGTGGCAGTCACTATGATGTTCTCTGTATTGGGTG
>JABWIB010005072.1:6890-31673 GCA_016617825.1 Platyplectrum ornatum
CAAATCGCGTTCGAATAAAATCGAAAGTCAAAAATCGAGCCTTTGTAAATACCTAAATTCGCGCACATTGACGATTTCTAAATCGATTCGATTTCCATCGATTTCTATTCGGTTGAACTATTCGACCTTTAGTAAATACCCCCCTTAGACTTGCAATTATGCATCTGCATGCATAATCACTGATTACAAGCAATGAAATGAAATCCAGACCCAAATAATTGCCCATCTCTGCTAAAAGGGTTCACCAGCAACGGGTCAGTTGGTGTATAAATGGTGAAAGTATCTGGGGTAGATATAATAAAATTCAATAATGATAATAGTCATAGCAGGATCTGGTAGAAATATATCTATATAAATATATCTAATATAAATTTGCCCGACTAACCCCTAATATATAACACCATATTAATAATTAAAAGTTAACAAAATGAAATGTCTTAGGTGTTTTATATATATATATATATATATATATATATATATATATGTTGTATATATACTCATCTGTATTCTGTTTTCTGCTTCCACATATCCTGCTTTGTAGCATCTATAGTATTAGTACTTTACACTATAAATGTGACAAGGAGAATTGTGCTACTGTAGACAGAATGCAATGTGTTTAAGTGCTGACTAGTTTTCAGGTGTTCTTAGACTAAGTGCACAGCCTTTCATCTCCTAATAGCACAGAGAAAGAGTGACATTAGAAGCATTAATGTAAAACTAATCATTATATGCATTCTTAGTTGGTTCTATTCTTAACAAGTCTCATAGGAATAATGTATTGAGTGTAGAGTGTTTGCTTTGAGAGTAAAAACATTCTATAATATTACTTATAACATCACGAATATACAATGTTCCATTGTCCAGAAGGGTCGGGACTAGGCTGCACGGAAGTGCTTCACTTGGTATGTGTTTTAATGTATATGCTCACAATTAATTATTGTTAATTAGTTGTCCCACAAATAAGTCTCCGGGGTATATTTACTAAGCGTCGAGATTGCAGTGAGATTGGAAAGTGGGGATGTTGCCCATAGCAACCAATCAGATTCAAGCTCTCAGTTTCATTTTACAGACTGGAGAATGTGAACTTGAATCTGATTGGTTGCTATGGGCAACATCCCCACTTTTCCAATCTCCCTGCAATCTCACCTCTTATACCACGTTCAGATTGCCTGTGGCAATCCTGTTCAGACTTGCACGCAACGCTGGCTCTACAGTGAAGCCGGCGTCCTGTGTGTAGGGGAGGTCACCTAAAAAGACTGTGATCGTAACGACCACATATCTTTTTAGGCCAATGACCTCCCCTTATACACGCTGGCAGGCCAGCAAAAAAGAAACCCTTCTTTTTTGCTGGCTCTGAACACCGGCGCTCAGCGGCCGGCATTTCTAAAATGACACGTTCAGATTGCCTTCAGAGGCCGGCCTTTTCACTGAGGCCGGCGTTTCCAGTGAAAAGGCCGGCCTTTTGAGGCAATCCGGCAGGCCGGCTCCAGGCGCATTCAGATTGCGGCAAAGCCGCAGAGTAGCTGGTGAAAACCCTTCTTTTTCGCCGGCTCTGAACACCGGCGCTCAATGGCCGGCATATCTAAAATGACACGTTCAGATTGCCTTCAGTTTTCAGTGAAAAGGCCGGCCTTTTGAGGCAATCTGAATGTGGTATAAGTAAATATACCCCTCAGTGTCATTTACATATCAATTTTAGGGAATTTGATTGGTTGCTATGGGCAACATCCCCACTTTTTAATTTCCCTGCTTAGTAAATTTACACCCGGGAAGTTTAATGGTTGCTCACTAGAAACTGTATCCAGACTTCTGTATTCCACCCTGTGCGGAATGTGTGTGTAAATCAGGTGTTATGAAAAAAAATGCTTTAAGCCCCCAGGGGGAAATTCACTAAATGTCAATTTGTGGCGTGATATGAGATCGCCAGCATTCACCAGGGATATGAAATCTCCAATGCATTGTGATGTATAGTATTCAGTAACTGTCGAATTCGTTTGTCGAATAGAATTCCCTGACGAAAGCTGTTGATTTCCACTGGCGATTTGCCCTGTATTCGCCTGGCAATAAGTACTTTAATTGAAGTTTGCAATGGCGATGTTGTAAAAATTAGAAGCCTTGATACTGATGATTTATGTCAATCAGCAGCCAATTAGCACCTAACACCTGAGATAAGTGTCTGGAAAACGTTGGCTGTGATATTCCAAGCACACTCCCTACACAAACTGGAAAGAACCAGTTGCATGGAAGTGAATGGAACATGAAACATTAATTTAAGCAGCCCAGGAACTGTATGACAGCGTGCGCTCTGTGGCTCTAAGTACTCTCTCACCTGATCATATAATGCCAGGAGAGTGGCACAGTTTAACCGAAAATATTTCACCACCTCCTGATCGGTCAGGGAGCCCAGGTCCTTACGCACCAGAAACGCACGCACAGGACGGGGAATTGTGCGCACACTTTGGACCTGGTGCTGGGCAGGCTGCTCGGCATCCTCCGTGGCCCGTGACCTGTGTCTAAGAGCACAGGCCAAGGCAATATAGATCCCGGCAGCACCAATGGAGAACACAGCTTTCACTGCTCTATTAGTGCTTTTATATAGAGTTACTAATTAGCAATCAATGGTATGTCCAGAGAAACACTTCAATTCCCCTATCTCTGTACACACATTAACATACAAAAAACTGGCAGGCATTTTTTTAGTTTGTTTACTTCAAATTTTAATACAAATCATCAACGGTTCAAAAACACTGATATTAGTAATATCACGTATGTTACTGTTTCCTAATTTCCAGTTGCATTGTTAAAAGTGTATGTAATTTTATAATATTTTTAATGTTAATTATTTGTTTATGTGATTAACGAATGTCATTGAGTTATTTGAGTGTTCCCTTTCACTTCACCTTGTGTAAAAATACTTTATCATTCTACTGAATTAGCTAGTGTAACCGGTAGATATATAACACTGGTAGATACAAATCTTATATTTACTAAACAGGAATGCAAAAGTGATATTTCCCATAGCAACCAATCAGATTCNAGCTGACAGTATGTAATAGGAAAATTGGAGCTCAAATCTGATTTTTGCTATGGGCAACATCCCCATTTCTTCATTCTTGCAGTTTAGTAAATACAGGCCATGAATGTTATTGGCGAGAACAGCTTTATGACTGGTATAGATGTTTATTATGTAATGCTTAAGTGATTCTACATGATCCGCACTAGTAACACTAGTAACAAGGTAGTCATCTTGTGAAGTTTTTGACAATAGCCAGAGCTGGGACAACAGACTGATGACAAACACAGATTATCTGTATACCTGCTTGAGAAGAAGGTTTCAATAGTGTGTGCTACACAGTAACTTCTACCCCTCCCTCATCCCCCAGTGAGATGAAAAGATAGTGCTGTCTCTCTGGAAACACTGCCATCTGTACCTCTCACATTGAAAGAGCAGAGCTGGCCACTTCATATTTGGCTATTAAAATGCAATTAAGTGTATGCTGCTGCTTGGCTGCAGTATGTGGAGACTATTCATCAAGAGAATAGATAGCAAATGTGTCTCTCTCCTTCAATGATATCAGAATCTACTCTGATGCCACAGTGTCAACAACTCAGATGTACAGCTCTGGTTCTTAGCGCTGGAGGGAACAATGAGTGTAGTCCTTCTCCCGGCCTCGTACATGCAATTAGCTGTATAAGAAAAAAGAAATGCCTTTCACATGGGTCAGTATATTGAACAAAAAAAAACCACACTGTGAGGTTGTTTTATTCTAAGTCCTGTGTTCCCTATTCAGTCATTTCTTTCTGTAAAAGCACCACAAGATTGCATGGTACATTAAAATATAAGGTAATGGGAAATAAATGGGTGTTAACTATATATTAATCACAATTACGTTATAGGAATAGACACTGAGTATGTCCTTTCCCTATGTCCTTGCAATTGTCATTATTTTATTTAAGTTTTTGTTATTGTTGTTTTATCTATTTCAATTTTGGTTTATTTTATGGTTGTGTGTCCTATAACTATGTATCAGAATGATAGTAATAACAAAACAGCATTCGTTGTATGCTAATCTAAAGAAATGATATAATGTACTGTATTACATAATAATTATAATACTTTCATACACTATTAAGGGAAATACATATAGATTTCCAAGAAAACAAAATATCAGTGGTGATAAAACAATAATTATAATTATTATTATGTTATTATTATATATGATAGTAATAATACAAATTTATTATTAATAATAATACGAATAATAATATTTCTACACAATTTTATATTACTAATTATTTGTTATACAGCTGCAATAACAACACACATGGAAACTGTACTTGTTCCATGGTTTATCCTAGTCACATAGGTTCCATTATATGACAATGTTCTATGAATACAGTAAGATGGGTCAAATGCATTTACTGAGTATATATAAACTCATAGTAACATGCCTACATGCCTAATTAAGTCAATGAAAAAAAAATATATATATATATATACACACACACCTACAGATAAGTTAAAACACTAAAACCACTGCACTTGTCTAGGTGGATATATTAGGCAGTAAGTGAACAGTCAATTCTTGAGATATTGGAAGCTTTAAAAATGAGCAAGTGTAAATATCTGAGAAAATTGTAGAAATATTGATGCCTATATTACAGAACTAGAGCTTCTCCAAAATGGTATATTATATAAAATGATCTTGGTATGCAGCAGTTGACGACAGCCGGATGTGTGCATTGTTTACCTGGGGAAGGGTTGGCACAGGGAAAAGAGTAATCCATGAGAGGCAGTGTGATGCTCTCTGCAACGTTCTGCCAGGAAACCCTGTACTTTCAGATCAATAGTTTGTACCTGTCTTAGTATCAATTTAATTAATTCTGAAAATGCGATTGAACTTGTAAGTGTTTCACAATTAACTTTATTAGGTTTCATATGTACAATAATGCTCTATGATTTCTTACTATTCAGGTTCCATTAGCTGCCTACTGGCATCTATTTTTCTTCTATTCTTTTCCCTAAAATAATTTTCCCTTGGAGAAAAGAAAAAATTAGAGATAACCACAGAAATGTACCAAGCAATTTGTTGTACAAGAGATGTAATTTGCACAAAAAGGATGGAACAATTTCAGCATGCAAATACCTCAGACTTGAGATGAAAGAGTGACGTTCAAAGAAAATAAAATTAGTTAACTGGGATCAAAAACAGTAAAATACATGCAATATATGCCACATGCACTATTGCCCTCTTCTGGATCCTTTTTGAATTGCATCTTCAATGAATGGTTATAACGAACTAGGTATGTCCAAAGGCCCAAAATCTAAGAACACTCAGCTTTAAAAATCATTTCTCACTGGGTATTATTCATTCACACAACTGTTGATTTCTAAAGAAAGGAATTGTTTCTAGGCAATCATAGAATATAACTAGTACTGTTTTCACCATTTCAATTTCCCTCTCCCAGGAGTTCAATATGAATCTCAAACACTGGATAAGCCCCATTATGTACAAAGTATATGCAATTATATTTTGGCCCCGTCTCCCTTCTCAATTCAAAACATAGGAAGTAACAAGGTTGTATAGCAACACTATTAGAGTTGTACTAGCAACTGTGTAAAATTATCCATTTTCTGCAGTCTGGATCCAGCCAATGTTATTTCTGCAACTACCTCATGACCAAACTGCTGACAGTTTACTCTGTTACAAACAGATGAGAGGTCACTCATGCACCATTCAGTCTGAATCACCTTAGTAAAATAATGGTAAATAATAATAGTAAAAACAGAAGCTTGTAATTACATTAACGTCTCCCCATTTGTGACACTACTTACCACTCACTGTCACTGCTACCATTATACAATATACAAGTCTGTAGTAGAAAACTACAAATATTTCATTATACTGTCAAAAAATATGTTAATTTGTTCTTAAATACAAATTGATAAATCTAAGGCAGTAGCTATTATGTATTTATTTATGTATTTATAAAATAATCATAATAATAGATTGCATAAAACACTATCACATTACTTGGCCCATTGAATCATCTTTATACAATGTAAAAACCCTATAGCCACTAAATTCAGAATAAGGAGCATATGTTTAAAAAGTTAGATTACCTACATAATTCAAATGTATACAATGTAGTGCAAAGATAAAGGACTCTAGGCAATGTTTGTGTCCTTTACATTCCGGATTGGATTGCCATAGACCTTGTCAGAAACTTTCCTGGAAAGGTACTGTCTGGGCTGTGTCACTGACCCCCCTATAGCATTGATATCTGGAGATCAGCCTTTCATTTAATAACTTTCTACTCTCATTGTGTTTCATTGCCAGGGATGATTGCACACCATGGTGCGAAGTGTAACAGGGGCCTGAGCTTCACTTGAGCCCCTGATGGTGTGCATAAACTTGAGCTGCAGACAGGGCCAGATTAACAATGGGGCGGATGGGACTATAGCACCAGGCCTCCATCTGAAAAAAGGCCCACAAATACTGCCAATCTTCTGGCCTCCCATTGCATGTATGAGGGTGAATGTGAGATATGCACCCTCCTGCATATGCACTAAATGTGATTAGGGTTGCCACCTTCCTCTCCAAAAAATACCGGCCAGGGTAAAAAGGGGGTGTGGCTTGAGGGTGTGGCTTTGGGCATGGATAATTTCATAACCTTCTTCGTTCCAGCAGCCAGGATCTTAAAAAATAAAAATATATATACATTGCTGTATACAGAGGTGACAGGTACAGCGCTGTGTATATAGGTAACAGGATAGGTACAACACTGTGCACAAAGGTGACAGGTACAATGCAAAATATATATAATATAATACAATGTCAAATATAATGTGACTCTGGCACTGTGTATTTTCCAAGGGCAGCTGTAGCTGCATTAATTAAAGTGGAACTTCCCCCCCAAAAAGAAATTACCGGCAATTACTATTGGCAGTAAAAAAAAAAAAATACCGGCACCGGCCTCCTGGCAAAATTACCAGGCAGGCCAGTAGTTTAGTGGCCAGGTGGCAACCCTAAATGTGATAAAGAGGGATACAGTTTGATAAAGTGTAATGAATAGACCCACACATAATTTACCAACTCGCACAACACTGGTCATACCCAGGTCCATGTGGTTTTTAATCTGGCACTGGTTGCAGGCAGCCACCAGGTTGCAGCCCCTAGTAGTGGTTCCTGGAGTTTTTGTGAGTCAGACTAGGGACTAGGGACAGACTGTTAGTTATATGGAAGCTATATGGAATTTTGTGTCACTTACTGTTTTATTATTTATATTTTTACATACGTGCATTTTGCTAACCAGCTATATTGTTCAGCTGGACTATGTACTAGGAGTAGGACTATGGACTACAAATCATTTATTTAGGTTTTCATTGATATTGAGATAACACATGGAAGGAAGGTACAAATACAGTTATATTTTCATTGTTAAATATTTATTTAATATTATAATTAGGTTACTGAAGTGTGAACTGTACATGTTTGAATAATGAGGGTTTGTAGTCTCTCAGTTTCTAAAAAGGAAGGGAAAAGAAAGAAAGATAGAAGAAAGAAAGAAAGAAGGTAGAACAAGAATGGATAGATGTAGGGGGGGAAGGGTTGAGGCTCTGCTTGGAAAATGATAATGTAGTTGCAGTTGTGTTAGGTCTCTTCTCTTGATCATAGGACTATGGTCTTTATGTGCACTCAATTGTTATTAAAAGAATACATAAATAATTAAAGAGAATTGCCATTTAATTACCTGCCTAGATGAACTAAACTACATATCTGAATTTACACATATTTACTCTCCTGGTTTAGTTGTCAGGGAGGTAAAACAGGTATGAGTGTATGTTTGTATGTCTTCACCATCTTGCATTTTTGTTACAGTGAGAAAACCAAGTAGGGACCAGATTCAGGCTTATGACAGCATACTAATAAATCAAGAAGCAGTAAGTGCAAGCATACTGTGTATGGGGCATATGGCGTTTTACCCATCAGAACACTTTGCAATCAATCTTGGATTTACTTCAAGAATACTTTATGATGTTGTGTGATGATGATCTGCCATGTGTACAGCCTGTACGCATGACACGCCAAAGAGAGGGTTTAAATTGTACATTACGGGTTTGGCTAAGGATGTACGCATGATCCTCCTATAAGTATGAGCAGAATTAAACATGGAGTGAATGCAGAAAAGTTATGGTGGGGTTTGGGTGTACTGACAAAACTGACAAATAGAGTACTTGGTCAAAAGTATCTGCTTACACCAATTATTAGCACTACACAAGTGCACAACATGACACAAAAAGCATTTTAGGTGCTCCTGGCTAGTGGAAAACAATATTTATATAAAATAAATTGCATATTTCAGTGTCAATGTTTAAAATGTTAAAGACATACATTACATTACAGAGAAAAATCAATGTAAATTACAATGTCTAGTACTACCTATCATGAGCAGCTACATACTAAACTGTGAATAGTTGTATGCCTTTCAATGGTGTGCAAGCACATCCGCTGCTCTTACACTCAATAACAGCCATAATGTGATCCTCTTATTTGCTACCCCTGCACCTGCTAGCCTTGGCTGGTATCCTGAAAATTGGAGGTATTGTATATATCATAAAGGTCTAGTGATCTTCATACTTTGGAGGATCATCTAGGATCACAGCGATCCTGACATATGTTGCTAACACAGCTAAGCTCTTATCAGCATGTTGAATATTATACATAAGCTTTCACTATAGGAACATTATTTCTCCAGCACAGTGAGTTTTTTACATGCTGAAATGCAGAGAATTAGAAATTCAAAGCAAACAGCTTAGATCAAACTACAAACAGCTCGTTGCTTCTTATTCTCCTGAGTTGTGTGAAAAATAGGGATATCTTTTCTTTAGAATTAACCATGTAACAATGCAAGGTCCACAATTACATTTATTTATGCATGCAGAGAAAATACTGGCTTCTATTTTATACAGTATGCAAATGCTAGATTACTTTCATTTACACATCCTCGTTTAATACCAAATCTCAAAATCTCTACATTTTAAATGTGCTGCCTCTAAATTCTGTATTTTTTGTATTTGCTGTAACATTAAATGCAAAAATATATATTCAAATATGGTAGTGGTATTAAAACTAAACCAAACTCAAATAAAAGTCTTAACATCTCCTCGATATTTTCCCTTGATCGCATGCCGCAAAAGGGGCAGGGCTTGAGTCAAGGCAGGGCACAGGTGGGAGAATAATAATAATAATGTAGAGTTTTCTTGAATGTATTTATGTTTGGCTGGTAGAAATGATAACCCTCAATACAAATTCATAGTTTCTTACTGTACACCATTTGGACGAATGCGGACAGTTCCCATTATTTCCCCCATGTGCCACCTCCGCCCTTATTCACTCGGAAGGTGGCTTAGCCTATTATGGAAGACAGGCTGTAATGTAAAAGACCTGTGGCTTTCTATCTCCCAGAAATTTGCCATGAACATCGTGAACAGCTAGTTGATTCTATGTATAAAGAGCATTTCTGCATCTCTTCTAATCTGCAAATTTAAGCAAAACCAGAACTCATTAGAAAAGATAAAATAAACAGTCAAGGATTGTGATTCATTTACACTTCAAATAGACTTTCAGTTGGTTATTCCTCAAATAATCAAATAGCTGGTGTGTCCCTAAAGTAGTGTAAAGTGACACGCTGTGTGAAATCAATTTTCCCTTCCAAAATCATTAAATTCAGATGCTGGTGCTTCCATCCCAGCTAATTCTGGGAGTCAGGCTTTTCATCCTCCATTAACTTACTGAGCCTAACAGGCTGTCAGATATAATTTCCCAGGATGTAAATAATTTAGAAATTAAAAATTAATAAATAATAACAGAGTGCTCCTGGGAGAAAGAGTGGGTCAATTAGTCAGCTCTGCATTCTGTTTCTTCGCAGCAGGGTGGGCATCTGAGGAAGGGGTGGTGGTGGGGCATATTTCTTCCTAGACACTTTCCCTCCATTGCAAGAACTGATCTGTTACTCTTCATTACTGTTTTTCGGTCAGGCACAATTACCTCCATCACATTCTCCACTGCTAACTTCAAAGAAGCATGCATTTTCCTAGTCTGCTTTTACTCTCCTTCTCCCTCTCTCTTGCAGAAGCCACAGCTTGATGTCCCAGAAAATTTCCTCCACGCGGACTAATTAATAAGACTCTGAGTTATCATATTCGTTTCTGTGCTTTGATGTGCTACCTTTGTCAATCATCCTCTTTAATTAGAATTCCGATGATAACTTTACTTATCTTGTAGCAAGATGTAAATTAAAATTTCCTGACAAAGATGGTGCAGGAGTTCCAGTACCGTTCACAGTGATAGGATTAGGAAATGGATTATACTGTTTTCATTGTGAAAGAACATAAATAAGCTGATATAATCAATATAAGCAGCTAAGTAATGGCATGTGCTGACTGAAGTGACAGCTACAGACACATACTTAATTACCCCTGTAAACCATAATTGAGATACATAATTCCGCCCCTTCCCTTTTATACATATATTAGAACAGGCATAATGCGGAGTGATAATTTTATGCATTAAACTAATTGGATGTTGCTTATTTAAAGCACTAGGCTTTATAAGCCTTAAGTATGTTTAAGAAATGCAAAAACCCAATGGAATTTATTTTTTAACCAATCATATTTCATTTTCAGCTGAATCTCCCCAAACACGAATGGTAAAGAGATTGCATTATGTCAAATACATTTTGTGTTCTATACCTGAACACTGCATGGTATGCTGAACCATACGCACACACACCACTGGGGTGTTATCACCGGGGTATTGCCTGTTACAGATTAGTTTGCTGAAGATATACTCAAGGGGGAGTATGAAAACATGTGTATCCAACCATGTCTCCAACCATTATAATGCTGGTATTAAAATAGATTTTTTTATAGTTAGCAGAGGTGAATTATATTGAATTTAGCTTGAAATTGTGCATCACAGCAAAGGCAGGAATCAGTGTAATGTGTGTCTAATCATTGCCTGCTTAAAAAGGCACCATGCTCCACAATCTATGAGATGGAACTGAATGTGTTGCTATGTGTTATGTAAATGCATGCATTTCATTAAACTGTTGATTATTATAATATTATGAAATACATATTTAATCGAAATTCATGAAAAAACATTTATTTGTTTGAATAAGCATGTACATCAAGATGATGATGCAAAACATGTAATAAAAAAGCCCAGCATGGAGCAAAAGAGTTAAAGCCCATTGGAAAGAGACATTGATTATCACGTCTGCCTAGTGACCCTGCTGTGAGTGCACCTACTAAGAAAGAGATGAAAGGAGTCATCTTGACAGGTGAGGGTGTGAAATTATCTCTCTGCTCCCAGAAAATAAATCATTGAAAAGGAAAGGATAGTGGGGATAGAAGGTAACAGGTTCTAAAAACAATAAATATACTGAGTGCACAAATGAATAAACTTAGTATATAACCAAAGAGAATAAACTTTTGTAGTGTGCGGAATTAACCAATGATAATATCATTTTTAAAAAAGGGTTGATCATATGATCTAGGAAATGCATCAGCTGAAGCAAAATATCCATATAACCAGCCTCTCGGCAGCAAGATCACCCCAGTATTCGTAGTGCAGCTGCCCCGGAGAGTGTGCACAGCATCTGGGTATAGCTCCCTTGACAGCTGGAGCACGCCGGCCCCTCTGGAGCAGGAACCCGCTAGAGGTCTAGGAAATGGCGCTGGAGGTCTGTGCAATGATTGTCCCAAGAGACACGTGCAGCATCCATGCACCCTCCTCTCTACGTAGGCATGCAAATGGTAGAGTAAGCTCCTGAAAGATACAGTGGATCAAATTTTTCCTCTTTGAAGTATGGGATCTGCCCGAACAAATAAAAAGTCTTAAGTAGTAAAAAACCTTAGCGTGTTTCACCGCTACCAGGCGGCTTCCTCAGAAGGCAAAGAATAGTAACTAATCTTTGCCTTCTGAGGAAGCCACCTGGTAGCGGTGAAACGCTAAGGATTTTTACCGCTACCAGGCGGCTTCCTCAGAAGGCAAAAAGATTAAAACTAAAAATTTATAAACAAGACTAGAGGTGTTCAATCAAAGTGGAGATATTTCAACAGGGCTTGATTAAGGGTCTCTGCCTCCCTAGGCTAATGCTAAAACATTTTTGGCAGCCCCCCTTCCCATGGTTTGCTAAAAATAAATAAAAAGTAGAACAAGCCATCCTTCCTGACAGTATGAGATCATGAGGACTGTTGGCACTTATTCAAAACGAAGGAAGAGGAAGAGGGGCCGCGCTGTCCCTTTGCTGAAAATAAACTGATGCAGACACGTGACCTCAAGCTTCAGTTAATGAGTAAGGAGGCAGGCAGGAAGGAGGAGCGATTTGACTCTCTGCCCCTCCCCCCTTTCTGATGCCAAAAAAGAATGCTAAAGGTATAAGAGAGACAGTCACAAACCACTTCACTGAGGAGAAGGTATTAACAGAGCTCTCAAAGCTCAAAGTTGACAAATCAATGGGGTCAGATGGAATACATCCTAGAATGGCACAACCATTAACTAAATTATTTTACCTGCCACTGGCAACATAAGTGATTCCAGAAGACTGAGGATGCTGCCAACTATTGACCAGTAAATCTAACATCAGTAATATGGAAAAAAAACACATTGCAGGATATTTAAAATCCAATAACTTAGAAGACCCTAAACAGCATGGTTTTGTAGAGGGAAGATCATGTCAAACAAATCTAATAAAAGGTATCATTGCAGACTGTAAAACAAGCTAGAAAATCTGGGATTGGAAAAAAGTTGAGTGGATACGATCTTGGTTTCAGAATAGATAACAAATAGTTGTGGTAAATGGAATCTATTCAGGGGACGGTAGGGTTACCAGTGGAGTTCCCCAGGGATTTGTATTTGGACTTGTGCTATGCAGCTTTAAAATATATAAAGGGATGTCAACAGATGGAGGGCAAAAAAGAGGTGTGGTAGAACAAGAGGGCATGCATATAAACTGGAGGGTGGTAGGTTCAGAGGAAATTAATTTCTAAAGAATTTCTTCACTGAAGGGGGTGTTGATAAGTGGAATAGCCTCCCATCAGAAGTGGTGGAGACCAATACGACAGAAAAATTTAAGCATGCTTGGGATAAATATAAGGGTATTCTAAGTCTTAAATAAAATAGAGAATATAATGTTAGTATAGTTTTAAATATACAACTTGGTAGACTGGATGGACAACGTGCCTCTTATCTGCCGTCACTTTCTATTTTTCTATGACCAATATAAATAAAGCAGAAAGGGGGCGCTCCATAGTGTAAAACTGTATATTTAATAGCACAAGAAATGTAAAAACAAAGTGCACAATTACCAAGCGGATGTCTTGGTTTTATCAGACAAAAAGGTATTTTTGAAGTTGACTGAAATGCTGAGGTTTCTCCTACCCGGACTTCTTAACCAGTAGCACAGTCGACGACCGCAGTACCGATCTAGCAGTGGGGGCACGGAGGGCAGCACGATTAAAGCAGTACTGATTCGTCTACACGTTTCATCCGTGTGCATGGACTTCTTCTATCAGGTTCCCAGTGAAGACACCTGGAATGTAGGTATCGTTTTATTTTTTCTATTTTTTACAGGTTTTTTTCAGTTTTTTCGGTGATCAATCGGAAAATCCGATCAACCATGCCGTGTGTTTACGTTTTTCTGCGTTTTATCATGTTTGGGTTTTTTATTTGGCCATCCACGGGCAGATTTTTTCCCAAAACCCATGAATATTGTGGGTTTTGGGTAAAAATCTGCCTGTGAATGGCCACTTTTATTCATTCTGCTCTCTGTAAGTAAGAGCCTTACTTTTGCTTATGCTATTTGAATATTGAATGACCTGCTTCTTACTGTTTCTATGGCCTGCATGAGTGTTTTTGCCTCTATACACTGGTATGTATCTAAAAATCTGTTGAATGTATATAAAAAAATCATGAAATAGTAGACATTCTTGTCCATACTGTAATTTTATTATTCTAAAATTGCAGTTGTATTACAATTTGCACAGGAACCACAATTCTGTGGTGTATGCTCCTTATATCTTATTGTGCATTATTACATGCACAGTGCATTGTCAGAACAGCTGAAAAAATGCAGCAATTAAGACTTTAACATAACCATTTTTCTTATACTTAATAAAGAAATAGAATGTTTAAACCACAGAGGGAGAAACCATATCTGCAGAATTTATCTAAATTGTATTTGACTGCTATGTGTCCATACAAATACTGGCAAATGAACTTAGAGTTACACCTAAGTTCTTGCCTTGACTGTACTTAAACCTCTAAATTTGGACATGCCTAAATTAGGGTCTATATTGATGCCTTTTTTAACCTAGATATAACGGATTCAGACCTCTGCAAAATGGAATGCACATTTAAAGTGATTCCACTACAGATCTTCATGAAAAGGTTTCTAGTGAAAGGCAAAGCATATGTCAATCACAACCCAAATTTTTGCATGGTCCCCGTTTTATTGGGACACAGTGGATATTTTACGGTACTGACCAGCTATCGGAGGTCTGACTGAGGGAAGAAAAGACGCATTATACAAATGTTTAAACATGATCTTATCTTTTACAAATGACGCAATATCATAAGGCAGATTTATAAATATATACTGCCTCCTTGTGGTACTGTGTGGTATTACAGATGTGTTTGATAAAAAAAAATTCTGTAACTAAAAAACCCCCCAATAAAACAAAAAGAAGCATTATTCTTAACTAGTCAGGGGTTCTTTACAGATGTGTAGTCAGGAGTCAGCAATTTTCCCAGATGTGAGGCTTGTTACAAGTGTGTCACATACAGTCACCATCTGTATGAGGTTATTTAGATAACGACATGACTAGTATTAAAATATTTCTTATTAAAGTAACTGATATTTCATTTTGTCTCCTGAAAACAAATAGGAAAGAACATACATATAAATTTATAAACTAACACAATGCTAATAATCAATTGAAAACCTATACCTTTGTTTTCAAGAAATTCACAGGGTCTTTTAGACATAAAACTTTCTTATTCATTTTTGTGTTTTGGCCCAAAAATTTTAAAATAACAAATTGTTTAATCTTTACAACTCAGAATGTCTAATCTTTCTTGGCTGCACAGTAACTTTTTGTGTTGTGTGGTGGTATTTTAGATAATCAGATCCTTTTTCCTACAATATATTTGTTGACATGAACACCTTTGCATTTGATTGAATATAAAAACTACACAGTGCTGGTTAGAGACTTCTATTTTATTTTTTTATAATAATGACCACACTGTGTCTTTCTGAAGATTAGTTTGCTGTGTTCAACCAACATGTATGTGGCATGCAGGACGCTAGCATATCAACATAGCAGAAATGAGAATCTTAATCTTCAGAGACCAGGTACAACGACAAAGCATAGGAGAATCAATGCATTTTACACAAGTATTGCAGTGTGTAGGTATTGGATACTAGCTTTAATGCTTGTTTAACATTCCAAAATTGGAGAAGTGTAACATAGATAAAATGAGGAGTAAATGTGCTAAAGCACGAGCATATTCTGTGTGCCTTTAATGTAAAAGCAAGAAACTTCTTAATGTTCTATGTGATCTGACGTTGTTGGCCTACAAGCAAAAGGCTTGAAGATAGGTATCATATGCACCAAAAATTGGGACAAAAAGTGAACCAGAAAGTTAAACTCCACCATATCATGCCCCACTGTTATTAAACTAATTGCATATTTGGGGGTCATAGTTCTAGTGGATATCAGTACATATGTTTACTAGAATGACACCATTCACTAGAACAATATTGCTCTCTTACTTACCTCTCAGCAGCCATGGCTGGGCACCAGAGAGGAGAGGTGCCCTGCTGCTCCCCCGTCCCTTCCTCTCCCCGACAGGAAAGGAAGTTCTTTATGCATGCAGGTGCCCTGTCCAGCTAAATGGATTCCTGTCATTCATAAAAGAAAGAGTGCTATAGCTGGCGAGAGGTAAGTAGTTTTTAATTAATTAAACAAGGTAAAGAAACGATCACTTTTTTGCATATGTGCAGTGTACATTATGTATCTGGATGTTTTGTAGTGTTTATTATTATTTTTGCCAGTCTAAATAACTATAAATATGAGGATTTTATTTCACAACCCTTTTATAAAAAAAAATAATAAATAAAATAAGGCAATTCCTTTCCATTTACCTATAGGCTAGGAAAGCCACAGGCCTCTGGTGTCCATGTTCATCGGTCATTGAGCCAACACTGAGCCAACACAATAACATCATAGATAATCCCTAAATACAAACACAGATATTTATGACTTTCTTTGTAAACAAAAGTAATGCATAATTATCATATTAAAAGTCTTATTATTACTTGTGCCAAAATACTTCAGGTTTAAGGCTAGGTATAGATCTACCTATTGAAATCTGCCTATTTAAAGTCACATGATATATATATATATATATATATATATATATATATATATATATATGATAATTTGTTCTGAGAACTATCTGTACATGTCACATTACACTATAACTGTGGTTTATCATTGATAGTAATTAGTGTTTGCATATACAGTATGTGGGCAGTTAGTGATGAGAAGGTGAAAGTGTGCCACTGACGCTGCTGTCACTACTATTCTACTTCCGCTCACAGTATGGTGGCCGCGAAGGCAAAGAAGGCGTGGCCTGCAGTACTTCCTTTGCTTGGCCGCTTCGCTCCCTCCTTCCTTCCTCTTCCGGTGACGGCGGCACCAGGTATGGCCGCTCTTGTGTGTTTCGCTGCTTCGTCCTGTAACATGAATCCTTCTCAATCCTGGGCTACGCTTCATGTCCGAGGGCCGGGCAGCTGCGAGGATGTGGCGGGGGTGGTAGCGGAGCTGATGCCGGTTATATTGTTTGGTGGGTGGAAGCGGGGTGCAGCAGGGGAGGCCTCCGGCATCTGCGGGCCCCTGGCCGGCCACTATCCTGAATATATGTCCTTATATGTTATGGTCCGTTACCGGCATGAATGTGTAGAGACTATGGAGGCTGCCAGGGACCAGTCACGTGCTGCTTATATGTGTGGTGTGTAACAGGGTATTGTGCTGCTTCTGGGTTGCTCCACGATATGTTTGTTATGTTTCCATTAAGCTGTTGTAGTAGAATTTGTCATTATTCCAATTGGCTGCTTTAAAAAGCATTTTATATCTGACATTCTCTTCATAGCTTAGTCTGCCTTTCAGCAAAGGTGGTTACATGCAGTTTGTGTCTGGGTAAATGACTTCTTACCAGGACTTACTACTAGGTGTTAATTTGGAGGATGTGCTGACATTCTAATTGTGAGGAATGTGTGTTAGGACTGAGGTTCTCAGCCATGGGTACTAGTGCAGTTAGGGGTACTAAGTGTGATTGGCTGTCACAATGTGTAATGCTGGGTACACATCAGAAAGATAATCTTTCCAATAAACAGATAAATGACCCTCACAGGAGAAATGAGTTCAGTGTGTACTCACATAACATGCATTTAATGAGTGCACATGTAACAGATTTCTGCAGTGAGGGTCATTTATCTGTTGATTGGAAAGATGATCTTTCTGACGTGTACCTAGCATTAGCCTGTATATGTTTCATCTGTCTAAATGATTGTATGTTATAAGTGTATACATAGGAATTGTCTCATACCCCGTTCACATAGACTACCCTGGTAAATCTGTTTTTAAGGAGCAGGGTTGTTACCTGTGGATATAAATTACCCTGGTAATTAACCCTGTTCACAGTGCTGAATTACACTGGTAATTCACTAACTACACCGTTCACACTGAACCAGGGTAATTAGTGGAAATTTTAGCGCCGTTCACACTGAGCACACTACCTGGGTAGTTCAGTCAACCCGTAAGTTGCCTGAATTACCCGGGTAATAGCCCTCTGTGAACGTGGTATTATTGAACCCTGATACCAGCAATCATTAGGGTTAATTTTCTTGTTTTGATGCTATTGTTTATACAGTTTAAGGTAATTCAGCATGTTTACTTCTCTTCCATCTCATTAGATATAAAAGATGGTTCAGCGCCTGACATACCGTCGTAGGCTATCCTACAACACAGCCTCCAACAAGACTCGTCTGTAAGTATCTATTGCCATGTGTCTCGGTGATAAATACTCATGACATGTATAATAACTATGCAGTGTCTTGTTTTAAGGTCTCGGACACCAGGAAACAGAATTGTTTACCTGTACACCAAGAAAGTCGGCAAGGCCCCCAAATCTGCATGTGGCATCTGCCCAGGAAGACTCCGTGGTGTAAGTGTACCCATTATATATCAACTACAAGACGTTTCTATGTGTGAATAAATATTTGTATTTGTATGAGTGCGATGTCCTGCTTTTTTGTACTAATGTAGCAGACTCCCTTTTACTGAGATTAAGATGTAATAACAATACATTTTGTTAACTTCGTGAGAGTTGAAATGTCTTGTCTTATGTTCATTTAGATCCGCGCAGCTAGACCCAAGGTCCTCATGAGACTGTCAAAGACAAAGAAGCACGTCAACAGAGCTTATGGTGGATCCATGTGCGCCAAATGTGTTCGTGACAGGTACATTTTTCAGTTTTCATTAACATTGATTATAGCAAATGTTTGTTTGGGGTCTTTTAGCTACTTAATTTCAGTGCACTATATTATTGATCAGTGACAATATACAGAATAAACTACTCACCATTACTCTTGAATGAGCTTCTTAAACCATAAAGTTACGAGTGAGCAAAACCATGTTGAATTGCAGGGGAGGTAAATGAGTTGCAAACAGTATTTTGAGTTGAGATGTTACCTAGCACAAGTCTAATAACAGTGTAACAGTAACGCTGGTCAGTATCTGTGTGCAAAATGCAACAATAAAGTATTCTCCCTGCATGCAAACACTGACATTGATTTTACCTCCCCTGCAATTCATCATGTTTTTGCCCACTCTTGAGTAAGTTCAATAGTACGGAAGTCTGGATGTGGTCCTCTGTGTGTAAATGCTGGTTTTGTAGATGTATTCCTGTGGCTTTTCATTGCTCTGCTGCTTTAATTTGTCATTAAACATAACATGTCTTAAGAGGGAGAAAAATCATATGTGAAGAATATAAAATGTAAGCAAGTAATTGCAATCAAGATATATATATATATATATATATATATATATATATATGTATATACGTATGTTCTATATGTTTGTTGTTTTTAGTGACGTGAATAACGCTTGTGTGAATTAAAATTTAGTGTATAACACTCTGTGGTTCAAAATCTTGAATTTTGGGTGAATTGAATTTATAGTTGTAAGAACCAATTGTTCTGGGATGCCTCCCAGGTCTTAGGGGGTCTTTGTATATGTATTATTGTATGTATCAGTGGTCGAAGTGGAAATTAAGAAGTGGGGGTATGGACTTTTAGAAGTGGCGGTAGGGAAACATAGAAAATAATGGAAGTCAATGGAGATTTTTGATTTTTCCGTTATATCAGTGGGAGAAGTGCCGGTATGGCATACCCCCCCACTTCGAGCCCTGGTATGTATGTAATATATTGTTTTTTACAATCATTTAGCTTTGTCATCCAGTCTTGTAGATTAGTTCTGCCCATGTTGGGTAATATTGGCATGTAACAGATGCTTTATATGTTATAGTATGATCATTTATCTGTTTATCATGTAGATGGATATGTTCTAGCACTGGGTATTACATGTTTATTGAGGTTTCTAGATTTATAGTGTCATGATGGCTTTCAGTTTTTAATGGGCTTTCTCTAACCTATATACTTGTTTGCAGGATCAAGCGAGCATTCCTGATTGAGGAGCAGAAAATTGTCATAAAGGTGCTGAAGGCTCAAGCACAGAGTCAGAAGTCAAAGTAATTTGATATTGCTCTCCTCAAAATAAATATTTCTGTTGTATCTTGTGTGGCCAGTGCCTTTTTTTCTCTCTTTCCAAAACATGACAAATAAGCAGTGTTCCCACTGATCTACTGGGATGAATATGTCCCATATATTGCGACTTTAATACAGTTTGTGAATTGGATATTGTCCATCAGGCGCTCAGGTTTGTATTTGCAAAAGACTTGTGTAAGTATTTTGAGTATATAAATATGAACATGAAAGTACTGAAAATGGCTGTGTAAGAGGAAGTTACTTGAAGCCAGCATCCAAATCTGAATGCTCCTGACAACCACAACCACAGGATATGGTTATATGTATATTAGAATAGCTGGCTCTAATCATCAAAACCAGATCATGTTCTGTGGACCATTCTGTTGGTGGTAAACTACTATTTAGTTAAATAAATAAAAGCTGTATTTACTGTTGCCTACATGCAAAAAATCAACTTGTGTTGTGATCCTAAATCTGTTCCTGCTTATAACTAGTGTTCACCTTGTGTGGCTTAGCACTCGCACAACCGGCAGTTTGGTGCAATTTTAAGTCTCCTTAGTTTGTGCAACCTTATTTTATGTGTGGTGGGGATGGATTGGAGAAGTGAAGTGTTATGGTATTCTTAGTACTTTTACCTCTGCTGTTCAACATGGTATTACCAAAGTATTGTTAGTCTGGATGCTCATTTGTATAGCTTCCAAGCCCCCCCCCCCCCATCACAGCTGTGGTTGTCTGCTGTATATTTAGACCTATTATTGATTGGCAATATTACTAGAGCTTTTAAGATTGTTCCAAAGAGTACATTCAATCTCCAATGTAGCCTCATAAAATAATATAATCTGTAATTGTGCTTATATGCACCAAATCACTATAGTACACTTGTTTATTAATGTATTCACATAATATACAGGCTGGTAAGCAATGTTGGTATGTAAACTTCAGTAGGAATACTATTCCAGGAACATATCATCTAGTTAAATACCAGCTTTGCACAGGATATTATTGTGATAGTTTGTATTTCGGTAATGGGAAAAAGAAGGTAATCAGTTCTATAACTCGGTCTTGGAAGCAGAACAATTTAGGGTATGAAAGTGACTGCTGCACATTCACCTGGTTAGTATTTTATTTTATTTTTTTAGTACCAGTATCAGTTATAATTTATCTGTAACCTGCAGCACTGACTAGAACCAGAAGAATCAGCTGACTCCTATTTGTCCAACACCCACAGATAATGGATAGGCAAAAAGCTGATATTTTGTGGGAGACAATGTGCCCCTTTGATTTGCTGTATAAACATGACACATTTAATTAGATTAACATTTTCATCATGCTGTCCTATTGGGGTTCTTCACTAGTCAGCAATTTCCTCAGATGTGAGGCTTGCTACAAGTGTCATACAGTCCCCTTTTGAGGTTAATTGGATAAGGACACGCCTAGTAATACAAACATTTCTTAATGTAACAGTTATTTAATTTAGTCTCCTGAAAACATATAGAAAAAAAATTAATAAAATTACACCTTGCTGATCATTTATGGAAAACCTATACCTTCCTCTCACTATTTGGAATAACTTCTATCCCCTCTGTTTTCAAGACATTCACAGGCACCGTTAGACTTAACAATTGGTGGGTATATTTACTAAGCTGCGAGTTTGTAGTGAGAATGGAAAGTGGTCATGTTGCCCATAGCAACCAATCAGATTCGACTTTTCATTCTCCAGAGTGTAAAATGAAACAGAGCTTGAATCTGATTGGTTGCTATGGGCAACGTGACCACTTTTCAATCTCACTCGCAGCTTAGTAAATATACCCCTTAGTCTTCATCATTGCATTTTCTATGGCCCATCAATTTTAAAATAATAGTTTAACATCACAATTCAGAACGTCTGATCTCTCCTGGCCTCACAGTAACAAAATAGTGTAGTGTGTGGGCATTTTAGATAATTGGAACCTTTTTCCTACAGTTTATTTGTTGACATGAACTCCTTTCCATTTGAATGAATAAACAAATTACACAGTGCTGGTTGGAAACTTCTATTTTATTGCCCCTATTATATGAAAAAAAATGTCTTATTTTTAAATTTATACATTTATACCCCGTTCACATTGCCAAATAAAGGCGACGGCCCTAGTGTCTCCATACTCATGGGAATACTCCAATAGTTCCAGAATAAAGCTAGGTACACACAGTAAGATAAATTGTTCCAATTTATGGATTTTTTCAAGAGTGGGCAAAACCATGTTGAATTGCAGGGGAGGCAAATTGAATTAATTGCAATCAGGATTACAGGGGAGAGATGCTGGTTCCTAGCACAAGTCTAATAACAGTGTAACAGTAACGCTGGTCAGTATCTCTGTGCAAAATGCAAAAATAAAGCATTTTCCCTGCATGCAAACACTAACATTCATTTAACCTCCCCTGCAATTCNACATGGTTTTGCCCACTCTTGAAAAAATCCTTAAATTGGAACAATTTATCTTACCGTGTGTGCCCAGCTTTACAAAAAGTGATCAAATACAATTTAAATGGGGAAAAACAAGTCCGTTGTTAATACGCGGCATGCTTGGGTTGTGCTCTTGTAAAGATCAAACTGCTATTCTGCACATGCAAACTAATCAATCAGAACAAATAAAACATGGTGCTCCAAAATCACAAAATTGCACTACAAAAAACAAATGGACGCTCCTTCTCTTGTGAATCCTAAAGCATAAAAAGCATTTACAACCATATATTGGGTATTGCCATATTCAGGACAAATGGCGTAACAAATTATGGGACGTTTACAAAATGGTATCATTTATTGGGGTTTTTTTTACTGTACTGTTACAAAAGGGGCTATGCAAATGTAACATGGTCATGAAAAGTATTCCAGCAAATATGCACTAAAAAAGCCAAAAGGTGTTCCTTCCCTTCTGAGCCCCACATAGTGTTTTTTAACCATATATGGGGTATTGCCATACTCAGGAGAAATGGTGAAACAAATTATGGGACGTTTTCCAACTATTGTCCTATGTGGAAATGTAAAATGCAGTTTTGGATACTTTGAAGTGTGCAGTTTTTAAAATGGGGTCATTTATGGGGGTGTCTAACAAGCAGGCCGCTCAAAACCACAAAAATGATGGCAACAGAAAGTAGACATATTGAAATTATTATTTATTAACTATTTGGTGTGGTATGACTATCTGTGTTACAAGCAGAAATTGTAACATTTAGAAAATGGCGAAATTTTCATGAAATTTGCGCATTTTTCACAAATAAATACAGACTGTATCAACCAAAGTTAACCATTAACTTAAAGTACAATGTGTCATGAAAAAAACAGCTTCACAATCAGTTGGATAAGTAAAAGCATTAAAAAGTTATTACCACATAAAGTGTAACATGTCAGATGTGTAAAATAGGGCTTGATCTTTAGGGACTAAATAGGCAGCATCTTGAAGGGAGTTAAAGACTCATGGTGAGCTGTAATTTACTAAACCTCTTAGCTAACAACCATATACGCAGACATGACGTTTCAATTACTCTTTGGTAGTTTTCATCAGGGTAAAATAAATAAAAATAAATGCCTATAGGCATCTAAAAAAACCTTGTTGAGTGTCTCCACCCATAAACACCTTTGGACGACATTCTTACAAAAAAGAAAAAATTTATATATATATATATATATATATACATACACACACAAACACATACAAAAATATATATTGGTAAAAAGGTAGTAAGAAATATTTTACAAAGAAAATTGTTCATAAATCATAAAATTCTGAATATAATATTAAAGTAGCACTGAAAATGTCAATCCTACTCTATAAGACTATCTATACAAAAACTCTCATTCATGCATTAATCAACTGCCACATTGATTACTGCAATGCTCTTATATTACGTGCAGCAGGCAGACTGATTTTCCTTGCAGAATGCTCTTCTAGTGCTCGTCCACTCTGTCAGTCTCTACATTCGTTGTCTCTATTTTACAGAATCAAATACAAAATACTTTTGCTAAGCTGCAAAGACTGCATCCACATACATATCCTCACTAATCTCATATATATAATAACACTGCATCCACATACATATCCTCACTCATCTCATATATATAATAACACTGCACCCACATACATATCCTCACTCATCTCATATATATAATAACACTGCACCCACATACATATCCTCACTCATCTCAAGATATATCCCAGCTTGTTCTCTAAGATCTTCACAGGACATACAGCTCTCTTCTACACTAAACAAATGCTCTGATTCCCAGTTACAGGACTTCTCTTGGGCTGCTGCCACTCTCTGGAATAACCTTCCTTGCCAAACTTTTTTTATTGCTCCGTCAAAACTCATCTGTTCAGACAAGCTTACCAAGTTCTTCAACCTACTTAACATTTTTCTACACCATTTACTAATTTGTTTCACATTTTCCTTTCTGTTGCAAAACAACACAAACTTGCTTTTCTTTCCATACTGCTGTTTGACCTGGATGATAGTGAGCGGCAGGGGCGGGCTGGCCACGCCATTGGTGGTTCAGGGCCGCACATGCCGATCTACTGATCGCCATGTGCGGCCTTCATATACTAAACACAGCAGCACCATCATTGGTGGCTCAGTGGGCTGCTGGTCGCTTCTGCAGCCGGCCGGGGTCTCCAGTGAGCTCCAGCGAGACCTGACAGCCGGAAGTGACGTCAGAAGCGCAATGATATATATATATATATACCGTATATGCCGGCGTATAAGACGACTGGGTGTATAAGACGACCCCCNAACATTTCCNCTCAAAATATAGAGTTTGTATTGATCCCCTGCTGTATGATCCCCTGCTGTATGATCCCTTGCTGTATGATCACCTGCTGTATGATCCCTTCTGTACTGACATTTTGCTGA
>JABWIB010005073.1:16286-36679 GCA_016617825.1 Platyplectrum ornatum
TCCTGTCTCAGGAAATCATCCTGTCACACATAATCATCCTGTCACATTTAATCGTCCTGTCTTAGGAAATCATCCTGTCACATGTAATCATCCTGTCACATTTAATCGTCCTGTCTCAGGAAATCCTCCTGACACACTTAATCATCCTGTCACACGTAGTTGTCCTCTTTTAGGAAATCATCCTGTCACATGTAATTGTCCTGTCTCAGGAAATCATCCTGTCACACATAATAATCCCGTCTCAGATAATCGTACTGTCTCAGAAAATCATCCTGTCACAAGTAATCATCCTGTATCAGGAAATCAACCTGTCACACATAATCATCCTATCACACATAATCGTCTTGTCTCAGGAAATCATCTTGTCACACGAGAGTGACTTAAATGGAGTACTGAACAACTTGCACACTTGCAACGTCCAGACACACTTACAGCATAACTTGTACACATGACACATGAATCGATAAGGATACACATGACACATGAATCGATAAGGATACACATGACACATGAATAGATAAGGATACCGATACAGTAACAGCCATGGCTGTCATACTAGTTGCGGGACACGGAGGGTCAGAGGTTGCACAGTGCATCATGGGAGCGCTCACCTGGTATACGGAGTTCCATTACCAAATTTAATGGCGGCTACTTCTACTATGGCGTGTGATTGGACACTTTCCAGGCTATCCAGGCAGGGCCAGTTCACCATGTTAGATAGCCAAAGCGGGCCCAGGGCCCTGCCGGCTATGTGCCTGCTTAAGATGGCTAGTGTGTGATCTGGTTCTGGACACACCCTGTAGAGAGCAACTAAATATGTACAGCTTGGAGCAGAGAAGGGAGAAGGGTGATATGATGGGAGCTTTCACATATATCAAGGGATGTCTGCAGGTGGAGGATGGTTGGCATTTTTCATAAAACTCAAGAGCATGTGTATAAACTGGAGGGTGGTAGGTTCAGGGGAAATGTGCGAAAGAATTACTTCACTGAAAGGGTAGTGGATAAGTGGAATAGCCTCCCATCAGAAGTGGTGGAGGCTAATACTACAGAACAGTGTAAGAGCTTGGGATAAATATAAGGGTATTCTGCGTCTCAAAATAGAGAATAAAATGATGTCAGTATAGTTTTAAATACACAACTGGGCAGACAGAATGGGCCATGTGACTCTTATCTGCCGTCACTTTCTATGTTTCTATGTTTTGGTGCAACTTTTCGATTGTGCTATACAATCTCCCTGATATTCATTTGCAAAGTTGGAAACAATGGAAGCAAGCATGGAAACATGTATTTTACATACTAAAATGAACCTCATTTCTACTACTATGGTTCAGTGGGTGGCACTGATGCCTCACAGCACTAAGGTTTTAAGTTCAAATCCCGGACAGGACCTTATCTGTGTGCTCCGGTTTCCTCCCACACCCTAAAAACAAAAATAATAATAGTAACACTGCTGGGTAACTGGACCAGGGCACTGAGCACTTTTACCATACAATCTGGCTTGTCCACTGTGTGATTTATAGAACTTGCTCTTATGTATCAATCCCCTCTGTCTTTTAGAGTGTAAGCTTTTCAGTAAACAGTGTATCATGTACTAAGAGGGAAATGTTCTGCGGTTGAGAAGCATATAGCAGAATATCATGTACTTGCATGTATTAATAGCAGGCATGATTATACTGCTGCATCTGTGCAAAGCGCACATTTTATATGTAATTAAATAACTGCACCTAATCAGCAGCCTATTCATTTGTGGCATCGAATACATAAAGGAAAGTGTAAACTGTAGTAGAAAAACATAGACTGCAGCACTTCAAAGTATATATATGAATTTACTACCATTATTCTGATTTAAATGCCTTTCCATGCGACCTTTTAAATGAATTATATGTTCTGTGGGTTTCTGATAATTACGAAAGTACTAAAAAGTTCCTTACAGTAAAAAGTTATACATAAGTAAGTATAGGAACAGGTTTCACACAGGCACATATTCTAATTGTATAAACATAAATACAAGATCCCCACTGCCAAGACAGGGTGGAAGCAGACATTTGGTGGTCTAAGCCAATAATTATTTAACTTTTGTTATTCAGTGAACATGTAACAAGAGATTCATACATGCATCAAAAGATACATTCCGACAACATGAATATATGTAAAAAGTATACGGGGAGGGCGTTCACCATGGTGTTAGGGAGGAAGGGTCTAACATGCTATGGGGAACCAGGGGATGATCCCAGAACAGATGATAGGCTACGTCCTTGTCATGTAGGTGTGAAGTATTTTTTAATGCCAAGTTTGTGGTAAGTAGTGTCCAAGGACCAGATCCAGACTTAAAAATAAGAGAGCAAAGTTACACCTGGGCAGAACCATGTTTAATTGCAGGGACGATGAGAGATGATGTAACAGTAACACTGGTCAGTATCTGTGTGTGCAAAATGCAACAATAAAGTGTTCTCCCTGCATGCACACACTGACATTCATTTTACCTCCCCTGCAATTCACAATGGTTTTACCCAGGTGTAACTTTCCTCTCTTATTTTCAAGTCTGGTTCTATTGGTTCTAAAAACTGGAATAGGGCAACAAGGGAGAAAGGCCCTTGGGTCTTTAGGAAAACAAGTCTGTTGGAAGACTAAGCCAATATTTATGTGAAACCAGTAATCTCCATAAACACTTGTAGCCCACTTCTAAAATCGTTTTTTACAAGGGGCATAAAAAACTGTAAAAATTAGTATGTACCAGAATACTGTGAGGGAGCAATTTTAGTACCTCTATGCCACATTATACAAATATTATTTAGAATTGTATGTAAATTGTGTGCATATGGAAAGTATATACAATTATATGTGACAAAATGATAAAATAAATAAATAAATAAATAAATAATATACACACACACACACACACACACACACACACACACAATTTCAGATAAAACCCTGATTTATTACATTCCTAATGCAGGTAAATCATCTGTTTTTTTATTGATCATAAGAATTACTCTTGTTAATGTTTTCGGTACAATGCGCCTTGAATAGAAAAGGATTATTCAGTCCAGTATTTTAAAATACAGAAAACTAATCATCCTTACAGTTCATTTACGGACAACTTCTGACTCATGCGACCTTGATTTCCCAGCCAGCTACTTGTTTATTGCTGCCATATTTATATGGCAGCCCTGTGTTTGTAAATAGCCAGAAAAACCAACTACCCTGTCAACATGAAGATGGGAATAATCATATCCCCGTGCACCATTTACCATTAATCTCTCACTCATTCACACGCACTTACCCAATTCTGCCCATTAGTAGTTACAAAATAACTATTCACACTAAGGGCTGGATTCAGCTTTTCACTCTCATGACTTACACTCATGAGTTACACTCTCATGGGCAAAACCATGTTGAATTGCAGGGGAGGTAAAATAAATGTCAGGTAAAATGCATGCAGGGAGAATACTTTATTTTTGCATGTTGCACACAGATACTGACCAGCGTTACTGTTACACTGTTATTAGACTAGGACTAGGAAATATCAGCTGTCACTTGTTATGCTGATTGCAACTAATTAAATTTACCTCCCCTGCAATTCAACATGGTTTTGCCCATGAGAGTGTAATAGTCATGAGAGTGAAAAGCTGAATCTGGCCCTAAGTCACAGGTCTATGTTTGGAAGTACAAGGTAAAGCATACAAGCCCTGAGTGAAGAAAACAGACTCTAGATACACTGCGTGTTGACACAAGGCCAGTATATATTGGCAACGCGTTTCGTTTCTTAGTACTTTTTCAAGCCAATACACACAATTTTATAGCTTTTTGATATGTTGTTGTTTATTATGTTCTCATTTGTTTGGGTTATATGTTTTGAAAAGCTTGACTGTTTTATCAACTGCTCTATTATTTGTTGTGTCTTATTCAGTAATTTTATGTTTTATATATATATAAATGATAACATTTCAATAAGCTCTGTTATTATTGTTTTATTCTTTTGAGACTACCTGGTCTCTTGTTTTACACTGCTGCTAGACATAAGGCGCTGATTATGAGTTTGGGAGTAAGGGCAAAACTGGTGCAAGGGTAGACCTGGGCTAAAACAACAATAGACAGGTCATTTCAGAACCCAATGGTCCCTAAGATGAAACCCACTTTACAATCAAATCATACAAAATGGTTCTCTCAAAAAATGTCCACAATCTGTATCATCAGAAAAAAGGCACAACAAGAACCCAATGTATTACCGAAAGATCAATGATCCTGTTACAGATCGCAGCCAGTAACTTCACAGCTCAGTTCTTTTACAAGTTTCCACCCACGATGTAAACACTCCGTTCTTTTGCACCTTTTTGAAAGTTGACTTATAACGGTTCCTCAATTCAAAGAGATAATGTCATAAATTCACTATGCGGGGATTTTGCTGGGGAATTGGGGATTATTTCAGTAATCATGATCTGTGATTCTAGGGTAGGTCATATGCACTTTATTATCATGTTGGATATGCACAGTCACTTTACCATTATATATACTATGTCACTTTAAGAAATATGTATGTGGATATTTGAAATTCTATATTAATATGGATCACTGGGTTTTATTATGCTCCTTATCCCATTGGAATTCTTTGGTTTTAGATGTTTTTAAATACGATATTTATGATGAAATTTTAAACTATAATCTTGTTTTGAAAATAGGACTGTATATAAGGAATGGAGGAGTTGGTACCCGTTTTCAACTTGAGAAAGGGTACAGAGTAACAGAAACGCATTGGTAGCACTTCCCCCTTCCCCCATTGTGCACCTGTGTCGGTACACTCAGTGCTGAGACTGTAGCCCGTTGTTCCAACATTCATTACACCTGGAGTGTCCCTTCCAGACACTTTGGTGTTTAAGTATGGAGGAACATCAGAGGATGAGAAGCAGGATACATGAAACCCTAAGTGTAAGTGGATGCTGGAATTGATCTGTGCGGTTCATTCTATGTATTTTCACTTGCTATGGTTATTATCTATCGAGGGAGACTGGGAGACTTTGTTGAATTTTTGGTGTCCGGAGGATTGTGTGGAACCTCTGGTGTCTGAGAGAGTGTGATTTGGAGGAGCTATCAGCAGCATTGGGAGAAACGAGAGTGTAAGTGGATAAGAGGCGACTAAGTCTGTATTTAGATCATATAATTGAACTAAACAAAATAAAAAACTCACACTGTATAGCTTTATATTTTACTCAACTTTCATTCAATGCGTCTTCCATAGTTTATACCTGCTTCCCCTGCAGTGCAATTTTTTTTCTCCCAATTCTACACTTTTGCAGCGATTTGGCCGTTACTCCCAAACTCTGGATCAGCCCCTATGTGTGCAGGTTATCAGTCTATAAGCATGTCACACAGCTTATGTGCTCTAGTTGTATGGATGCATTCACTGCCAAAACGTTGAACTAAGAGCCATAACATGAGTGGAATATCTGGCCCGTTTTAGGGAGCGCTTCAGAGGCCAGCCAGCAGCCTGATGACTTTATACCGTGTACCTGGCGTACAGAATACAGCACTGGTCCTAGTTACATTTTCCTGAATTGTCTTATGTATGGAGAACCCGGATAATGAGGTTTTACTGGGCATTTCTTCACTCTCTCTTTCTTAGTAAAAGGATTTTAATGAAAAATATTGTGCTGGTTTTAAGGTTTGAAAAGGTTATATTGCCTCTAGTAAAGCGTGCGAGTAACATGTGGAAAGCATCTAAAATGCATTACAACTGTATTTCCGTATGCAAATATCATTTCTTTATTCATAGTTCATCATCTACAAGTGAAGCCCAGATTTTGGGATGGAAACATCATCTGCATGAATCATGTTGGCCCATTTCTATGCTCTATTACTGAAATATTACAGAAAACCATTATTATTTCAGAAACCAAAAGGTTTTCGGAAAGGTCTTGGCAGCTGTGTAATGCATATTCCATTTGTAATAAAGTACATTGGCTGCTTCTGATGTTTATTTCATGATCTTAAGCAAAAAATAAAATAAAACATAAAATAAACCTGGCATTAAACAAAACAAAGGTACAGTAAGAGCACACGTTTGATCTTTCCTGCTTAATAAACACTACACATATGAATTATGGACTAAATTTATAATATACATATCCTCACTTATCTTAAGATATATCCCAGATCATTCTCTTAGATAACACACATCACAGGATCTACAACCCTCCTGTACACTAAACAAACGTTTGGTTACAGGACGTCTCCCAGGCTGCACCCACTCTCTGGAATCCAATCAAGTTCAAGCTCTCAATTTTATTTTACATACAGGAGAATGAGCCTGAATATGACTGGTTGCTATGGGCAACATCCCCACTTTTTAATCTCCTTGCTTGGTAAATTTAGGCCCTCTTCCCATATGTACTTTCTATTCAAAAAGAACAGAAACTTGGGCACTTACCATACAACCTTGCCAGTCCATTGTATTATGTATAGCATGTGCCCTTATCTCTTTTTGGGCCAGATTCAGATTTAAACACTCATGACTTACGCTCTCATGAGTAATACCATGTTGAATTGCAGGGGAGGTAAATGTAATTAGTTGCAATCAGTATTACAGGTGAGAGATAATGTTTCCAGCCCAAGTCTAATAACAGTATAACAGTGTAACGCTGGTCAGTGCAAAATGCAAAAATAAAGTAGCTGGGCCTCCTAGCCACCCAGTGTGTTACCATCCACTCACATCAGTATGATTGCTGATATTATAGAGTGCTATATAAAAACAATAAATAAAGTGATGGTAAACAGTCTATTAAAGCAATAACACAAATAACACACTTGAAGTCAGCATCCTAAAAAAAAAAATTATTTTTATTTATTGACCGTTTTAAGCCACATTCATAAAGATGAATAAGTCAAAGCCAATGCAGATTCATCTTGCATGGGTTATGATCGGTTGTAGAGCTCATCAGAGATAGTAACAGGATGCTGGGAGTGAAAGGGACATGCATTTAAGTAAAAATAATAAACTGTAATATGGAAAGGAAAAAAAAGCACAAGCATTACTTTAATATAAAGCTAGCATTTCAGTTCAAATTTTTTTTTTCTTAATGTCTATTGTTAGGATGGTGCAAAAAGTACTTTAATCATCATTCATATTGTTGCGGAAATAAATCATCATTGAACTTTCTGCTACTGTAATTCTACAACAGCAATAAGGGAAGAGTTTCCAATACAAAATCTATCTACAGCAAGCAAAAATAGAGTATATGTTCTATTAGGTTTATAGTGAAAGGAATAATGGCAGCTACATACTCTACAAATATATATAATAATATATACACACAATACGTTAATAGGACAGTCACTTGCTCAAATCAGCTGCTATACAACCGACCTGAATGTTCTTACAATTTCCCTGACTCATTTTGTCCATAGCCAGGGAAATAATAAATGTATTTATCTAGTATAGTGTAGTTTTACACATCAATACATCCTCTGGATTTTACCTGAAGTCTGGATTCTGGGTTGATGTAACTATAACATGAAAATGTGTAAAAAGAAAGAAACTCGGAAAAAATAATTATTGCTAAATGAACCTATGTAGCCTGAGAATACTGTACATATACATTTCCTGAGATGCCCAGGCGGCTTGGCTTTCTATAAGTGTATAATGGTTCAAAGAAAAGTACATATCATTTTTTTTACTGCTAATCTCCCATAAAGAAGAGACTTCAATAAGTGCATCTTATTTAAGAAACTATACTATTCTTAATAATAATATAGGTTATATCATGATTGCTAGTATTTCATATCCTATGTGAATTCTAACTAGCAAAACACGAATGCTGCGCTTGAAACCCCTCTGTCCAGACATGCACAATTTACAAGTTATAATAATCATATAACCATTACGGAGGAGGAGCTGTTTATAGTGCAAACTAAGCAAATATAGACGAAGGGGAGCCTTCAGGTAACTTGTAAGTACAATACTACGTTACTTTCTAGAGGAATGAAATGATCTTCCTGAATATCAGGTGTAGACGAAAGGATTAACAATCACGATTACATAAAATAAGAAAGGATCCTAATAAAATGTTATCTTTCCTGAAAACTGGCAGCACAGCTATTGCAACCCTTTATTTAATACTTCATGGACAGAAATACTGCACACTACACACCGACCATATATAATAAAATACTGGCTGGTCTGGTCGCTACATGATGTGTAAAAGATTTATGGATGGCTTTTTTTTTTTTTATAAAGTGTAGTTTAGTAATGGCCAAGACGTAGTTGCCATGATCTAGGAAAAGGAGTACAGTCCATTACGCCAGAAGACGGATAACGCCATTGTCGGAGCCCAGGAGTAGCAGTCTCTTGGTCGGCAGTACAGCCAGGTTGGTTAAAGTCCCCTTGAAGTTCTCGGAGCTGAGTTTGGTTGTGCTGTTTGGTTGTGGTGTGGAGTCCAGGAGAGAGTATATGCCGATCTTGTTTGCAACAGTGCCAGTTATAATTTCATTACCATACAGGTCAAGAGCGTGAATGGGATCCGAATTGGATTTGAACTGATGTATCGGCTTCTGCTCCAGCTCCTTCCAGACGGTCAGGGAATGGTCAGACGAGGAGCTCACCACCATGTTTCCATCTGCGGCCTGTAGAATACACAAGTCAGCGGTGTACACAACGTGAAAAGAGGCAACTTAAAACAAGGTTGTATCAAAAGAAAAGGTTTTCCCACAAATGTATCCGGAAGTATCTATTTGTGATTATGCTCTTAAAGTAAAATACATAATATGATGGAGCTATATAAATGATAGGTTGACATATAACAGCAGCCTAGATCAAGAATCATATTATTACAAATCACAATATGGAAAATGACCAAACAAAACAAAAAGTTGTTGTTAATGGTAATTAAATACTTTATTTTATACTATAATTGACTTTATTAAAAACAAATGAATAAGAAGTACAATTATAGCAACAAAGATGTGATCATATCAAAAGTCCACTTACTTGTACAACACACTGTATAGAACAGGGGTAAGAAATGTGCAGCTCTCTAGGTGGGGCTTATACAGGAGAGCCACAGGTTGCCATCCCGGCACTAGAGGATAGCTTTACCCAAAAATACCATAAGGTTAGGCTACCTGTTGCACCCACTTGAAGTAGAACTACAAGACCCAGCAACTGCATAGACATAGTTGATACCTGGCAAAGCATACTTGGGACTTGTAGTTAAACAACACCTGCAGAGCCGCAGGTTTCCTACGCCTGGTATAGCATAACAGAACCAAACTAGTATGAATCTAGTAAGAGCTGCACTGAGGTGCTCTTGGAATACAATGCATTTGGTGCACAGAGAAACCTCTTATACTCAAAATGTAAGGAATCATCTTCTTAAAATAAAAACAAGTGTAACGGAATGAACATAATTTCACCTTGACTCAGGAAAGGTTAAACAAACTATCACAGCGTGCACTGGGGGTAGGTAAATATAAAGAAGAGTTACTCATTACTGAGGCTTGGGTAAAATACAATAACACTCTTATTTAAACAAAAGTGTTCCATACAATCTATGTAAATACGCTATATTTATATCCGTATGTAGCAGAACAGTTCTTGCTCCAGGAACCCCCAAAACGTACAATCTATCAGTGTATTGATGGGCTCGCTCACCTGCTGGAATAGCAATGGGTGCCTCTCACAGCTATGTGGGTATAATCTATTAATCTTGAGACATCTATGTCAGTTATATTTATAAGCAGCTCTGGCTACTATTCCTTCTGCTCTAGGCCAACACTTCTGCTGCTGTGAAAGCCCAACAAATAACAAAGACTTTCAATAACACAAGAGTATTTGGACCAGATTCAGACTACTGCAAGTACTTGCGGCTTGCTTGAAAGCTGCAATATGCGGATTCCCATGCATACAGAGGAAGATCACCACCTTCCCTCGTGTATAGGAATCCACATGGAGATCCCTGCCTTTCCAACCTGCACTTAAAATGAGGTCATTGAGGAAAGCAGAATGGTATGTAAGGGTTGAAGCCAGACCTTACTATACTACAGATGCGACACTTTATAACATCCCTAATTAACCTCAATAGTGCTGAATTTATCCTAAATGCATGCTAATATACATTTGCGTCATGCTGTCAGTCCCAATCAGCTGGGTGGCGGATACATATATCATTGCAGAAGATTACCATTGTCAATGACAGGACAACATGTGAGCTGTTATGCATCAGTGGAATCTTTTGACACATTTGCCAAAATCGACATGGAGTCAGCCATGCATACTGCGACGGTGGTGTTTTAGAAACGTTATGAGTATCACACCTGTATTTACTCCCCTCATCCACCCAAGATTCAGACATTCATAAGAGTCTGGATCCAGAACGTATTTTTTTAAATATATTGTAATATTGTAAGAAAAATGCAAGTAGTTATTATGCATAGTATATAATTATAGTAATTGAAAACTCTTTGTACACTAGGGAGACATTCTGATAAAATCACTGCCCATATAATGGTAGAGTAGGAATACAAAAGTAACAATTGTAAGGTAGAAAGATAGGTACATACTGCTAACTGATATATTGATTTTACCACCCACATGTATGGCCTTCAACCTGCAATGCCAACACATCAATAGTTACAGAATGGTGAAAACACACACAAATAATGTATAGTAAATAATCCTCAGCTTATTCTACATCTGAATAACTGCAAGGTTCAGTGTTAAATAAATTCCCTGCAAAACGAGCAATAAGACAGCAACCCCCAAACCTTCATTTATGTCACTTACCCAAAGCACCGATTCACGGGCTAAATGCTTCAATGTACAGATCTCAGAGGATGTGATGATTTAGGATATTACATCAATAAGATAAAAACCTCAAAAAGAACCAGACATTGGAGGATGCTCCATCATTTGTTACAGCGCTGGCCACTTCCTGACCATGTAGGAATTATTTTGGAACAAAATAAAATCTGGCCTCAGACTATTAACCTAATCTATAACATTAATAGTTTACAATCCCGGTTATGATGCTTGAACTAAATTCTGCGATGCCAGTGCAAAGCATACTACAGGCTATCTGCTTGTTCCAAAGGCTCCCGTTCCCTTCTGTCCCTCTGTATTAGTACATTGAGATCACTATGTTTGTGGTATGAAAAGAAGGAAGACTTCAATCATCCAATTTTGGTAGCAGAGCAAATTCGAGGAAATTTAGCATTCAGTTTTACATATCGGTAAAGTAGCTGCTGCCCACAAAATATCCTTTGTAAATCTTTTACTGAAGACTTGATATAAGGTGGCTCAGGCCGTACACACTTATTCAGCTTTCTATATGCTCGGTTATTGAACATGTGACTTATAGCCATAATGACTAAGGCACGTAAACCTGCATAAGTTGGAAATTCATACATATGAACAAGAATCAGATAATACCTATATGCAGAGGGAGTCTATGACAATGACATCTTAATATACAGCAACATCAGTATCTACAACCATAAAACTGTAGAAGTTAATATACCATTTGGAGAAAAAGAAAGCATGCAAAACTGTAAATGAATATCTTTTATATATCACATAGAACATATTTTACCTTCATCTGAAGAATGTCCCCTTCATGAGCCGGCCATCCTCTTAAAATGAGTCCTGTCCTGGTGTCCAGCAATATAATGAATCCAGATGAATATCCTGCAACAACGTTGCGTCCATTTGGGCTGACGGCCAGATAGCGGATAAGCCCTGCATTCACATTACTAGCCAGCCTGAATTCATGCTAACAGATAAAAATATAATATGAGATTAAGAGGTATAGTGGAACACAAAGGTATGTGTATAAACCGGAGATTGGTAGATTTAGAGAGGTGAGGAAAAGTAACTTCACTGAAAGGGTGGATGGTAAGTGGAAAGGCCTCCTGAGACAAACAGTAGATAAATGTAAGGATATTCAGACTATATGTGGTTGCTATCTGCTGTCACTATCTATATGTCTACATGGTAAATAAGGCTTTTGCTACTTAAAGGACGCATCTATACAAAAATGAATAGACAAGGCAAAATCTAAAAATCAAAAACTGAACAGATACCTGAAGTCCTGGTTTCCGAGGGTCAATGAAGCGAAGCATAGAGTCAGAACTTCCGAACGTTACGCTGCAGTATGGTGCGGGCATTGTGGCCACAGCCGTTATGGGCACTTTGGTATCCCCAGCCTCATATGTACGAATTGTTTTACCTATAATAAGGAAGACTTTGAATGCATGGTCTAAACATACAAAGTCATAATACAAAAGGACAATGAAGTTCTCAATACTGCAAACATCTAAAATCATCATGACTATTAACCACAGCAGGTACCTTAATGCTATATCCTGCTAGCTTTTATGATAAATCTTGCCAATTACAAACAGAGGGTGGCAGGCTTTTTTGTTATTTATTGAAAGTTCCTTAATATTCCAGCAGATGGCAGAGCAGAAGTATAGTAACATTGCACCCCACGACTAAGAAGTGACTATGACTTCTGACCCAGATAGCAGTAGCTAAGAAATCATTTGTGTTTTCACAAACATTAAAGAAAGCTGTGCACTTTCTGCGCCAAATGAGTAAGAAGCCTATCAATGCTCTAGAAAGCAACAACAGCGAGAATATAGGCATCATATTTAGTACCATGATGCATGACAGAGGGTTAAAGGCTTGTTATGTCATGATAGGATTTTAATAACACTGAATACAGACTAGTGCAGTCATTTTTTGACTGCTCACATGGGTCCCGATTTTGGGTGTTGCACAAGCGCAAACTATGATTCCAGTACACAATCCATACATCCAGATTTCAGATCTTTTCTGCTTCCACCAGTTCTGACAGTGGGATGGTTTTAGCATATACATTTACAGCAAGGAATCTCTTATGGCTGTCAGAGATCCTGATTTTCAATGTTGCTATTGAAGAATGATCTTTAAGTTCAAAGCGTGGTTATGCTGGTTATTCACTGTGTAGTTGTATTGCTTAATTTCCATTTTTGGGCTACCACTAAATGAGTTCTTTTCATATCATACCTGTATATTGGTCCCATATACAGAGTCCACCATCACAGCTCACTATCTGCTGCACAGACTCCAGCTGACCCACATAGAACACAGTCTTCTTGTGCTCAGCATAAGTGAGACGCGATTCAATCTCTCTGGTGCCATCGCCACAGTTGTACAAAGGCCACAAGCGGACGGTTTTGTCCTTACTGCCACTTAGAAAGAAGTCTTCACCACTCAACGGCTTCACACATTTTATGGCACCAGTGTGTCCTACAAAGCTCTGAAGCTTGATCTGGTGGAAATAAAAGTGAGGCTCCTGTTGGCTCACACCAATCTCATACTGCCAGTATGCCAGCCAGTTGCCACACAGTCCATGGGCACTCTTTTGAAGGTCCTGCTTGAAGGTGTTATCATCAGAATGGACGTTATCCAGAACAGGGATGCGAAAAGTTGACCTTGGTGTTGTCTGCTGGTTGTCTTTCGGTACCTGTATGCGGTTACCAACCATGACGCTTCCAAAAGTCCCTGAATGACTGTCCTCCTCTGAGTGAATAGGAGGATTCATTCTTCCACTATACTCAAATGGTTGTGCACGGCTATCTATTTCCTTCGGTATTACAGCTTCCTGATAGACCATAGTAAGTTTCCATATTAACTCATTGTTTGGAACCAACTGAGCAATCCCATCACCTGCAAAAGAAAAAGCAAATATCTGCAGAATATTTCTGAATAAACGGACACATACATGAAAGACAAACCTTCTACACACATTTCCTAAAAGGTGACATGGTTAGCCTTTTCTGCAGTGTTGTAACCGCGTTAGTCTTATATAGTATAGTTATATATCAATTTATCAATCATATATCCATCTATCCTACTGTGTATCAGTCCATCAATCAAACATTATTATATCATTTATCAGTGGCTGGGATAGTTTATGAAGATCCATTAGATGGCTATGGATATTGGCTATTGGATGGGTGCAAGTATTATGCATTGTTGAAATTACTTATTTTCTTAAGCCAAAATGTCTCTTAGTGTCACCTTTTCTATATTTTAATTATTTCTTTCTTTTTTTCTCTTTTTTCATGTGAGCACTCTTAGGTTGTGAGGGTGGGTGATGGTGGTAGGGATGTTTATGCATATTGGGACTATGTTTAGTCTTTTTTGCTTGTTTATATGAAAATGTATAAAAATTACTGAAGAAAAAACAAATACTCTTATTTACATCGTAGTGTATATAGCTACATATGAGATAGATAGATAGCTATGAGACAGAAATGAGAAAGATAGATATTGCATAGTATATTTTTTGTAGTTCAATATTCCATTGGTGTAAGATGAAAAAAAAAAAAAATGAACAATACAATTTCTGTATCACAGAAACTGTAACCAAGAGCTATATCAAGCACTGATAGATGTCAGCATACGGGTAAACAGTAAAAATAAACTTTCAAAAGTTAAATGTAAATAAGATATGGCACACAAATCGCATATACATACTTGCTATGGTGTATAGTGGTAGCACTTCTGCCTAACCTTGTGTGTATGTTTTCCTTGTATCTGCGTGGGTACCACTGGGTGAACTGTTTTCCTCTCACACTCAAAATACACGCTATTAGGATAATTGGCTTCTAAAATTGTAAAATTGACGTGTGCGTTGACAGTAAGAGCCATTGGAGCAGAGACTGACGGCTGCAATTGTAAAGCGCTATGTAACATGATGGATAAAAGGTTTGTTAATACAAATGACACATTACAATAGGCCCCTCTTACAGAACATTATGTTCTAATATTAGACCCTGGTGTCTGTGTCCAGCTTGCATAGAACTGATCTGTGCGCAGGACTCGAAGTGGGCAGTGGAAGGTGACGGTATGGTGCTAAGCCTCACCCCTCCAGACCCACAATTTTTGTACTGAAAGCTCCCCCGGCCGCCTGGTTGGGGATGGGGGGAGCGGCTTATCAGGAGAAGAGGTGCTGGTATGCCATTACGGCATATACCGCCTCACTTCGAGCCCTGTCTGTGCATGCATCATGGAGAGATTTCAGTACTTACCTACGAGACAGGAAAATGGGATGAATGTGGCGTAAGCCATTTCTGCATTGTACACCTTCTCCAGCTCATCAATCAGCGCCAGGTCTACCAGCAGCATTCTTCCATCTGAACATCTGACAGTCTGTACTGATGACTCCATTGTGTTCTGAGCATCTGAAATCAGGCCCTGTGAATGGGATATGGAGGCTGGTGACACAACAGCAGATTCAATAACGTGGCCTTGATGCTTTCTAACCTTTTGAAATATCTTCCCACACATTAGTGTGCTAAGAGAATAATATGTCTCAGAGACTGAATTAAGGTACTAAACAAAGGAACGCTTTCAATGTCTAGTCAGTGGAGGGAAAATGTTAACATCAGCTGAGAAAACATGCTGCTATTACAGACAAAGACACTCAAGTACCTTTGGATAAAAACTTTGATACAAGATGTCTGACTTAACCGGAAATATATATATAAATTTTACATTAAAGCTGTACAACCATGTTAAAAGAGGATACTGGAAAATGATCCCCTGCCTGCTTGGGGGGGGGGGGGGATATTTCAGTGAGAAGTAGAAAGTGGGCGAGAGCTACCAGGTGGAAAGGCATAAAAGGATACTGAACACCACAAGAGGGTAGTGGAAGAAGCTAGGGAGCAGGTCACACTGGGATGGAGGGCCCTGCTCAAGTGAACTAACATGGCAAGCATGAAAGTAGCACTGAGAGTAGACTGTAGGATGGGGATGAATGGACTGCTGGGGTGAGAACAAAATGCTTCTTATTAGGTCAGTAAGGCTAAGGCCTGAATTTACTAAGCAGGGAGATTGAAGAGTGGGAATGTTGCCAATAGCTGCTAATCAGATTTGAGTTCAGATGCTATGGGCAACATCCCCACTTTTCAAGCTCCCTGCTTTGTAAATTTAGGCCTAAGTTTCTAAAACACCCAGGAATTCTATGTGGTAGATGATGGAACACAAAAGCATCACCTCAGTCACATATCTTTTCCAAAGATAATTAACATTCTTATGTCTCTTATGTGTTAAGTGAAGCCTGCTGGTCTGTACAGAGCTGAACACACAAGGCATAAGAAGCAGCAGACACTAGCTGGGTTACAGGCATACCTGCTGATGAATTTCCTGCAATACAGTGAAGTTGCTGAAGAAGATTCTAAGAGCATCACCAAGATGCTGCTGGACCATCTCCCTCCCTATTCTTAGGCAGATAAGGGAGAGAAGACTGCTGCACTTCATATAAAGAGCCAGCCGCGCTTGGGGACCATTAGGAAACCTGTTAAGGGAAAATACAGAAAGTTGTCTTATTACAATTTAGCAGAGGAGTACATGATCAGAAGAAAATAAAAGCACTATGTATAGCATTAAATAGCTGAACCTCTCTGCCATATTCACATCCATTCATGAACCCATTATACGAAAATTCTATGGACCAGAAAAACCATCTGTACATTATACACTATCATTACATGAAAACTTACACCAATACTCAATCACATGACAGTAATCGGGTAATGGTGATAGTACTCTCTTAGTTCTCCCCATGCAGCTTTCACTGGTAATAACATTACTGTAATCATTGTCTTACCCACTTGTACAGATTACAGACAGTATCTAAGCACCAACACACATTGCCAAATCTAAAGAACCTGGCTTAGGAGTATGGATAACAATTCCAGCAAGGATAGGGACCAAACAACCAGAATAAGCCAACCTAAGCTAGTGTCATCCATTTCTGGACTTGGTCTGCTCCATACACATGTAAACTGTAAATTACATTTTATCACAAAGAGCCGGATCAAGGACTGCAAGTCCACGTGGAAGAATGGGATGAACTCACCTGTCACTCCCATCTCTTATGCGTTTCCAATACTCTACAATAACTTTCCTCTGCAAGCTTCTCCCCAACCCATAGGAATATTGATTAAGTTTAAAAACAAAACAGTTAATCTGCAGTTGTTTAGTTGTTTAGAGTGATTAATAATAATCCCCGCACTAGTATGAGTAACCTAGGGTACAGACTTAGCTATGTAAGCTATTGGCATATATAATATCAGCAAGGGACATGTGTAGAACAGCTCCTCTGTTCGGATGACCTTGCTGTAGTATGACCTCCCCCGTGCCTACTGTCAGTACACACCTACCCCACTGACGCAACGCATGCATAGGTTCTATGCACCAAACACTGTGCAGAGAATACAAGCCATGATAAATGTGTGCTTCTGTTAAACATTATGTGCTATGTTACTAATATGCCCATAGTGTAAATATTGTACAAATATAATACTCTATTATTTCTGCACGAAACCAGTGTTGACCTTGAGGATTAGAAGAATTAGAAAAGCTGAAGCTGTATATCTGGGGGATAAAGGAAAGGTAATTGTTGCCGTATACGTGCAACTGATCAAAGCTTCATTCTTATCCAAATATTTATTCAAGTCTCAGACATCCTTTATAGAAATTATTTATGTAAAAGGTCACAATTGTGATGAAATGCATACAGAAACTTCTCAGCGCACAAAGGATCAGTCTCTTAACTAGCCATAGAAGGGCAATCCTCACCAGCACAATTCCATACCTCCCGCTGCTGGAGTCTTAACAGTGTGGACGAGCGTCACAGATACAGGAAGTATGAAGAGCCATTCGCTCAATGTATTAGAGGGCCACTTAATTTATTATACTGCACATAGTGTATATAATTCCAGTTAATACTAATAAGAATGCACTTTCCATTTAGTAAAAATTGTTCATAATATACAAAGCAGAGAGCAAAGAGCAGAGTCCTCTCATTAAGCTTGATATATAAACAGGTTGTTTATGAATATCCCAGTATATGAGGATCCAGGTTATATTGGTAAATGCACAACCAACATTAATCAACCAGCAGGACCAGGTGGGGTGGAAAATGTTTGTTGGGGATATTTTAATAAGACCTCAACACAGCAAAAGCTGAGTTCTGCTTTCAGTCCATAATGTTTAGCAGAAAAGGGAACAAAAAACTTTAAACTAAAATCCCATGACAGGTAAAACATAAAAAGATGCTGTTACTTATTTCTGTTTAATAAAGCCACCCATAACCGTTCAGCATTTTATGTTACATTTCTTCTAAGTTAGGGTGTAGCATTATATGTCAGGCATAGATAACATTTCTCAGAAAAAAAACACAGGGCTATAAAGCACATAATGTACATAATAAACTATATGGTCTCTAAAAAGCAGTAATCACACTCAATATTCTGTTTCTGGAATACATGACTATTTTAGCGCTGTTCTTATCCCTACAGTAATTCTACTTACGTCACTCTTATTACGGTGCCCTAATATATATTACTGTCAAATAATGAATTGTATTAGTTCTAGCTAATCTGAACAGTGGCAGATAAGATTAGATGTTATTAGATTTTTATGGTATGTGTATTGTAGTTCATGGGTCCTTAACTAGTGGTACCATTACCTTACTCTGGTGGTATTTGGGGCGATACCAGTTGGAAGAGAATATATGTTATGTATCTTCATTATATGCAAAGTGGTGCTGGTTACTATTACACACAGAATTTTTGTTACTCCCCCAAAAAAGTTGAGAACCACCAATATGGCCTAAATTTACTAAGCAGGCAGATTAAAAAGTAGGGATGTTGCCCATAGCAACCAAACAGAATCAAGTTCACATTCTCCAGTATGTAAAATGAAATGGAGAGCCCACTTTTTAATCTGCCTGTTTAGTAAATTGTAATTAGGCCTATGTCTGGAAATGATTTAGGCCTGATCCAGAATGCATCCTACATTTGGTGAAATGGCTTGCATATAAAGGAAACCATGGCTGTGAACACAGGTGTGGATTTCTATCAGTAAACACATCAGATTGCAATTGTAGCAGTTCCAAACCTTAACTGAGGCATTTGGAATAATAAAATGGTCCAATATTGGATGCAATATTGGAAGTATTGACCATCAGCAGAACTTGCGACTGGTTCAAACGTTTAACCATAATATGTGAGACATGACGTTCAGGTCTAGATTGGGTTTAATTGAGGTAACATACCCCTATTATACATTGACTACTTTCAGCCAGCTCTTTCCTAGAACATAAAACCCTTTAATGCAGACGGGTGCAGACTTGCCTTTAGGTCTGATAGCATAATGTAGGGCCTACATTATGCTATCAGTCTGGATCTCTATACCTTTCGCTAGTATCATTACAGGGTTAAGGTATCTCCCAACAAACTTGCGCATCTTCAACTAAATTGCTTTATTTCTAGAGGACTAGTTCAAAGAGTCGTACATTATTATGACGAGATCAACAATACTACACACACCAGATCTAGAGCAGAAAAAACACAATGTTTTCCACAGCTCGGATATAAACAGTACACAAAATAGAGCGCACTATGCATGGGTACTTTATGGATGTGGATCCAATGGACCCAAGCTCTCTGTAAAGTGGGCTATTTTCATACATGTGGCATCTGTGCACCTATAGTACACATGGGGGAGCATTGGGAGGGATGTAAATAGTACAGTAAGGGATGGATTTAGTCCTTACGAACTATCCAGGCCACCAGTTAAGGTAGGGCTTTGTGCGCATTCTCATTTGTAGGGGAAGTGGTCTCCACCCATATGTATGTGAACCACCATACTGCAGGCAAGTGCAGTTTTAACTAACTTGGTTCAATGCTGGATGCTGGAATTGCATAAATTAGGGTCCAGTTACTGACCAATTCTGATTTGTGGCGGTGATGCCCATCCATACTTCAGAGAGCAAATATAAGGAGTGTTTTTATATGCCTTCGACTGCTCCTATACACAACAGTCCTTTCTACACATCACTTAACCCTTGTACATTTTATTCATATTCTTGTGTGTTATTTGTTAAAAACAGTAACATGTAATTCTTAGTGTCACTGTGTAATTACAGCAGTAACCAGACAACCATATATGCCAGAGGTGCAGCCATTACCCAACAGTGGTGGACGTCAAAAAAGTCAGCACTGGCAGCAGAACATCCTGGTTGATTTTGGGTAATATATCCATGAGGGTGGTGTCCGAGAGGTAAATAATAATCTTCTGAGTCAAGGTGACGGCGGATAAGAGACCAGCTTCTTTACGGCTATTGAGTCTGCAGCCACTGCTGGGGGCCACCTGCATGTAAAGAATGAGAAGAAATCCTGTTTATTCTGTTGTGGCGTCTTAATGACAGGATCAATGCACATTTGTCAAATGCAACTTTATTTCCCATGGTAACAATGGAAAACTTTAAAAAAGAAAAAACATAGATAAAACTAAGAATAATAAATGAAACAAAATTAAAAAAAAAAAAAAAAAGAATAAATCA